>JABSNV010000077.1:0-27500 GCA_024085815.1 Flaveria linearis
GAGCAACTATACGCCAAATTCTCTAAGTGTGACTTTTGGATACGCGAGGTGCAATTTCTAGGTCCACATTGTTAATGAGAAGGGTATACACTGTTGATCCTGCCAAGATTGTGGCGATAAAGAATTGGGGCTATACCTAAGACACGGAGTGAGATAGACAATTTTGGGTTAGCAGGGTATTACCGACGATTCATAGAGGGATTTTCTAAGATTGCACAACCTCTCACAGCTTTGACCCACAAAGGAACGACATACAAATGGGGAGGAAAAAGTCAAGAGGCGGCTTTTCAATTATTAAAACAGAAACTCTGTAGTGCACCGATATTGGCACTGCCAGAGGGGACAGATGATTTCGTGGTGTATTGTGAGCATCCATTCAAGGATTGGGTTGTGTCTTGATGCAGCGAGATAAGGTAATAGCTTACGCCTCGAGAAAACTGAAGGTTCATGAGAAGAACTATACTACCCATGACCTGGAATTGGGTGCAGTGGTTATTGCCTAAAGATTTGGAGACATTACTTGTATGGTACCAAATGCCTATAACACCGATCACAAGAGTCTTCAACATATCTTTGAGCAAAAGAAGTTAAATATGAGGCAACAATGTGGGTAGAACTTCTGAATGATTATGATTGCGCTATCAAGTATCATCCTGGAAAGGCGAACGTAGTTGCCGATGCCTTAAGCCGAAAAGAAACAGCTAAACCAGGCATGTGCGCCTTACAGCTTACGATCAGTACCCATCTGCCTGAACAAGTTAAGGAAGCACAGATAGAAGCATTGAAAGAGGAAAACATTGGTCTGAGTCGTTAAGGGGAATGGATAAACAATTGGTGGTGAAAAGAGGATGGAATTCGGTACTTCATGAATAGACTTTGGGTGCCTGTCTATGGAAATCTGAGGGATTTAGTTATGAGTGAGGCACACAAGTCTAATACTCTATACATCCATCCTGGATCTGACAAAATGTATCACGACTTAAAGGCGCACTATTGGTGGCCTAATATGAAGGCGGATGTAGCAACGTATGTGAGCAAGTGTTTGACCTGTTCGAAGGTAAAGGTGGAATACCAAAAACCATCCGGACTGTTACAGCAACCCGAGATACCAATGTGGAAATGGGAACAAATTTCTATGGATTTTATCACTAAATTACCCGGACTAATACCGGTTGTGACACAATCTGGGTTATTGTGGATCAGTTGACCAAGTCCGCTCACTTCCTTGCAATTAAGGAAGGAAACGGATAAGATGGAAGGAAGTTAAACCGACTGTATCTGAAGGAAATCGTTTCGAGACATGGCGTACCAATCTCGATTATCTCTGATCGCGATACTCGCTTCACGTCACACTTCTGGCAATCACTACAAAAATCTCTGGGTACACGATTGGATATGAGTACTCTTATCATCCACAGACTGAAGGTCAGAGTGAGCGTACCATACAGACTTTGGAGAATATACGACGTGCTTGTGTGATTGATTTTGGGAACAACTGGGAAGTTCACCTACCTTTGGTGGATTTTCCTATAATAACAGTTATCACACTAGCATACAGGCAGCACCTTTCGAGGCTTTGTATGGGAGAAAGTGTCGATCACCGGTTTGTTGGGCTGAAATTGTGATAGTCAACTAACGGGTCCCGAGCTAATACATGAAACCACTAAGAAGATCGTGCAGATACGGAATCGTATGGAGCAGCACGAGATAGACAGAAAAGTTATGCTGACAAGAGACGGAAACCTCTAGAGTTTCAATTGGTGACAAGTGCTATTGAAAGTCTCACCGTGGAAAGGCTTAGTTCGGTTTGGCAAGCGAGGAAAGCTGAATCCGAGGTATGTTGGACCATTTGAGATACTGGAAAAGAATAGGTCCAGTGGCATATCGACTAGCTTTACCTGATTCACTGAGTGAAGTCCACAATGTGTTTCACGTTTCAAATCTGAAGAAGTGTTTATCTGGACGAAACACTAATTGTACCACTAGAAGATGTACAAGCGGATGATGAACATACGCTTTATCGAAGAAACCTGTCGAGGTGATGGATCGTGAGGTGAAAACACTTACGCAAAGCAAGATACCCATAATCAAGGTTCGTTGGAACTCGCGACGTGGACCGGAATCATGTGGGAACGGAAGATCAAATGAAGCATAAGTATCCTCAGCTATTCGAGACGATACCTGCAGACAAGGTATTGATTTAAATTTCAGGACGAAATTTCTTTCAACATGGGGATGATGTGACAACTTATCCAAAACTCACTAGATTTCGATTTCTGTGTGCCAATGCAGTAGACCAGTGATGGAACACTCTCACCATGTGATAAACACTCTCACTATGTAACGCAATTTTCGGGACAAAAATTCTTTCAACATGGGGATAATGTGACATCCGGTAATTTTCCGTTACAAAACTCCGTTAGTCCGTTAAGTTTTGCATACACGTGTCCGTAAGCACACACTAGTTGTCGTTTGACGTTGGTGACCTCAAAATAATTAATAAAGTTAAATTAATAATAATCTAGTGGATAAATGATTATTGTGTTATGCTTATGGTTTACGCGATTTAAAGATTATTCGGGAATTTTATCGCGTAACGCGGAAACGCGTGTTTTAATTCGTATGTCTTGTGTTTTTCAAAATAAAATATATAAGTGTTACCATTAGTTTATATGTGTATATTGTTAAGTTAAAAACACCATTACAAAGAGTTAAAAACTTAATTTTTATAAAAAAACACAAAATGCAAGTTTTAGAGGGGTATTCTTGTAAATTACTTAAAATAAAACACCCCAAACCCCCACCCAAACACCCATCGACCGACCTGCAGCCTCTCTCCCTCTCTCCCTGCGAATTTCGACCAAGAAAAAGTGATTAGAAGCTGATTTTGATCGATTGCAAGCCTTACAACACATTAGAACCTTCAATTGCAAGCTATTACACGTTTAAAGGTTGGCTTTGATGTTTTGTGGATTTTTCATTAGGGCCGAAACCCTGCTGCGAAATTAGTATTCATGGGGCTGAATTTTGATGTTTTGATGTTGTTAACATGTTAGTTAGGTTGTATGTATGTTGTTTAAAGTGATTATGAAAGAAAACTACACTTTTGGTTGATTGATCATGAACCTTGATGTATATGAACCCTAATTCGAAAATTTTGGGGCTTTTGTGGAATGATTGTTGCTTGATGTTGTTGGGACTGACTGGCCTCGTTGGGACTACCCACGAGGTGAGTTCGACTGGGATCAATCGTTTGTGCCACCTGAACGCGATCCTTCACGAGACTGGAGTTCTACCCTGAGTTCGTAGATCACTTCATGTATAGGGAATGTGTACCTACACCGAACCCAGAACTAGGACCAACACCGAACAACACTACCTTTACTTCCATGGGCGGTACAGTCCAATGAGCAGGTGATTGCTGCCTTGGTGGCAGCACTGGACACGGAGCAATACCGGGTCCGGTGACTCACGAGCGATGTGTATATATACAGCACGAGGTGTACACGCTACGACACCAGCTGGATGCACTTGAGGAGCATCATGGTAAGACCTTGGAGGGGTGTTACCAAAACGGAATGGTTACCAGACGCTGAGTGGACGCATGACCGCACGAGAGCAACACGACTAAACAGCCGACACAGGATTGCTGCATTAGAAGCTCAATAGGCGGCGCTTCAGATCGCCATAGCTCCTGCTCCTATGGAGGCCCCCGAGGAGGAGGAGGAACCAAAAGGGGGGACCTGAGGAAGAACCTGTAGAGATGGATGATGATAGTGACGGTTCCGACATAGTGATTGAATTTATTCTCTTTCTTTTAAATGACTTGGACTATGTAGTGTTTTTATTTGGAACCTAATGGGAAGAGTTGTTTCTCCACCCGAACAACAAACTCAAATTTTGACATTGATAAATGATTGTGATTCAATTGCAATATTTACCTTTGGTTATTATTTTTGTTAAGAATGTTGTGGTTTGATGATTCATTATTTTCTTATTATTTACTATACTTCAATGAGATAATATGTATGATGTTACTCATTATTGTATTTGTGAATGTAAGGTGGATAAGGATGCCCGAGGACGTGGACGTGGTCGAAGACGCGGGCGTGGACATGGCGCCGGTGACCAAGGGCCGGTGACCAAGGCGCCGATACTATAAATATGACCCCTGCGGAACTGGCTGCTCTAATAAGTGCACAAGTCCAGGCAGCGGTAGCTGCTGCTCAAGTAGGACAGCCAGCAGGACCGCCAGCGTGTACTTACAAGTCCTTTATGGACTGTAAGGCACACACCTACAGTGGAATTGAGGGAGCTGTAGGGTTGGTAAGGTGGTTGAGAAGACGGAGTCCGTTTTCTCAAAATGTAACTGTCCACCTGCCGACCAGGTGAAATACGCTACGGGACGTTGGATGGTGCTGCATTGTCCTGGTGGAATGCTCAAGTGCTGATGTTAGGGCAAGCCATGGAAAATGAACTCCCTTGGAATGAGTTAAAGACATGATGACCGAGGAATATTGTCCTCGAAGCGAGGTACAAAAACTGGAAATGGAATTCTGGCAGCTGAAGATGCAAGGTTCAGAAATTGAGGCTTATACCACGAGAATCATGAGCTGCCACCCTATGTCCAGGAATGGTAAACGAGATGCACAAGCGAGTGGAACACTACATCCGAGGATTGGTGCCTGAGATTAGGAGTATGGTGACTTCCTCCAACCCGGCTACTATCCAGCAAGCTATCCGCCTAGCCCACAAACTGACTGATGAAGCTGTGGAGCAAGGACGGTTACCAACGGGGCGCTGTGGCGAGCGTGCTGACAACAAGAGGAAGGGGATACCTCCAAAACCACAACAACAACAATACAGCATCATCGTCGGTGGTCAACATCAATTTCAGCAACCACCATCGCAGCAAGCAACAACAAAGGAGGTTCGACAACAATCGTGATTTCAACCAGTCATCTCGAACAATCAAGGACCGAGCGGTTACGGTGGTAAACAACCGAGGTGTACGCGGTGCAACTATCATCATGTGGGAAGATGTGATAATTTCAAGTGTCAACGGTGTTGCAAAATGGGACATTTAGCCAAGGATTGTCGTGGTGATTTGGTTAGGAAGCCACAGCACCTCATGAGACTCCAAAGGTTACTTTGAGTGTGGGAAAGAAGGGCACTACAGGTGAAACTGCCCGCAGCTGAGGGAAAAACGGTAATGGCAATGGCCCAAAACAACAACAATCAAGGCAACAACAACAATAATGATGGAAACGGTGGTAACAATAATGGAGCCAAAGGGAGAGCCTTCGTCATTGGCTCAGGTGAAACTCTAAATGACCCTACTACTGTTACTGGTAGGTTTCCTGTCAATGGATGTTTTTTCCATGTCTGGAGGATTGTTTCTTTGGGCACATTGACGCGAAGTTTCTGGTATTGATGTTGCTGACGTTTGCTTTCGTTTTCTGTTCGGCAAGCAGACATCTATATAGCCTTGTCTCTTACATCATATTTTCAGACACTGGACACTACTACAACTCTTTAGATTTGGGAAAACTTTTCTGCACCAGGATGAATAGAATATTTGGACTTGTGGGCTTCGTTCATTACTAGGATTCGAACATCTCCCCACCTAGGTACCCATATATGATCCACAAAGTACCGTACACCATCCTCTTACAGTTCATCTGTTTATCCAGCCCTTAAACTCCACACTTGCAATTCTCTTCCTTTAACGCTTCACTTTATGCTGTTAGGATTTGAGTTTTCAGGTTCAAATGAATGGTCATTCCCAACGCTCGTGCATGTAAAGGTTTTACACGTTCCTTCCTACTCAAGGCATCAACCACCACATTTGCGTTTCCAGGATGATATCGGATCTCACAATCATAGTCACTGAGAAGTTCCACCCATCGCCTTTGGCACATATTCAATTTCTTTTGATCAAAAATGTGTTGAAGACTATTATGATCAGTGTAAATAACGCACTTAGTCTCGTACAGATAATGCTTCCATATGTTAAATGCAAATACCACCGCTCCTAATTCCAGGTCATGTGTCGTATAATTCTTTTCGTGAACCTTAAGATGACGCGAGGCGTAAGCAATCACATTATCCTTTTACATTAGCTCACAACCCAGTCCTTGGTGTGATGCATCGCAGAACGTCATAAACTTATTGGATCCATCAGGAAGGGCAATATTAGTGCATTACACAATCTTTCCTTCAAAGTTTGAAGGCTCTTCTTTCTTATGAACCCAATCAAACTTCTTATCATTCTATGCTAACATTGTCAACGGCTGAGTAATCTTGGAGAAGTTTGCAATAGATCGCCGGTAGTAACCAGCCAACCCTAAGAATTGCCGAATTTCCAAAGGTGTCTTAGGTGTATCCCATTTCTTAATTGCTTTGATTTTCCCAGGATGAACATGAATTCCCTTTCTCATTCATGACGGTCCTAGAAATTTCACTTCTTTTAACCAAAATTCATACTTCGAGAACTTGGCGTAAAGTTTCTCTTCTTTTAATAGCTCCAGTATCGCTCGTAGATGCTGATCATGGACTTCTTTCGTTCAGGAGTAGATAAGAATATTGTCTATAAACACGATTACAAACTTATCTAGATAGGGTTTACAAATCCAGTTCATCAAGTCCATGAACACTGCCAGAGCATTGGTCAGTCCAAACGGCATGACTAAGAACTCTAATGTCCATATCGAGTTCTAAATGTTGTTTTTCGTATGCCATCCTCATGACCCTCAATTGATGATAGCCTGATTGAAGATCGATCTTGGAAAAGTAAGAAGCTCCTTTTAATTGGTCGAATAGGTCATTGATTCTAGGGAGAGGATATCGATTCTTCGTGGTCAACTTATTCAGATCCCGATAATCAATACACATTCAGAAAATCCATCTTTATTCTTAACGAATAATATTGGTACTCCCCATGGCGAGGGACTTGGTCGTATGAAAGCCTTATCCAATAACTCTTGTAATTGACTCAATAACTCTTGCATTTCTGATGGTGCTAATCAATACGACATCTTTGCTGTAGGTGTTGCTCCAGGAATCAAATCTATAAGGAATTCCTCCTATCGAGGAGGAGGCAAACCGGACAAGTCATCAGGAACTACTTCCAGAAAGTCTTGCACCACTGGAATATCCTCCAGTTTCCTCTACTTTCTTTTCCACTACATGCTTTAAAATCGCATAGCATTGCTTCTTTAGGTATCGACGAGTCTTCATACAAGAGATAAGCTTTAAGTCTCTTCCTGGTCGTCTTCCTTAAATCTTGAGCACATCACCGTTATACATAGGGATTCGAACCTCTTTCTCTCGATAGATGATTCGGCTCCACATTTTGGTAACCAATCCATTCCCACAACTACATCAAAGATTCCCAATTCAAAAGATGTCAAAGGCATGGTCGTCTAATGTTTTCATGCAACCTCTTATTATCTCGCTAGCTTTCATAAACTTACCATTAGCCATTTCTACTGAGTAACTAGCCTCTAGACAACTAGGGTCCAAACCAATCAAGGGTGCAAATTCAGAGGAAACGAAGCTATTATCTACCCCGGTATCAAATAATACAGACACAAAATGATTATTGAGGAGGTACGTACCCATAACAACATTCAGGTCTTGACAACGTTATTTACTCCAATTACGAACGCACGTTCTCTAGCAGTATTCCCTTGATTCCCCTGTCCTTGATTACTAGCTATTTCCATAACTTGATTCTGATTGTTTTCATGTGGACCCGGTGCCTGGTTCAGCCTAGGGCACACATTCCGATAATGATTAGGGCTTCCACACTCATAAAAAACCCTGACATTTCTGCTGGATTAACTACATTATCGGTGCAACCAAGTTAGGCGCCACCCTACAATCCCTTGCAACATGTCCTGGGCGTCTACAGTTCACGCACACTTGGCACGCCGTCGCTTGCGGATGATGA
Organism: Flaveria linearis; assembly: GCA_024085815.1. Classification (NCBI taxonomy): domain Eukaryota; kingdom Viridiplantae; phylum Streptophyta; class Magnoliopsida; order Asterales; family Asteraceae; genus Flaveria; species Flaveria linearis. The sequence goes on from JABSNV010000077.1 coordinate 7,955, forward strand.
AAATAAACTTATTGCACTTGGGGTATGACCAAACGTAGTCCTTTCTCGCTTGGTTCACGCCACAAAGTTTCTCGTCATCTTTGCTTTCTTATCAAATTTCCCAGCGCCCTATCTACTCGTCTCCCCCGTATCTTTCCTCTTCTTTCCTCCTTACCCAATACCCTAGTGCTTACTATTTCATCAGTCAAAGTACTGACTTTTAGAATCACACTTTGGATTGTAGGAGGAGCGGCTGCAATTACCATTGCTTGGATTTAAGGAGCCAATCCCCAGATGTACCATTCAATCCTTTTAGACTCTGGGGTCACCAAGTTTGGAACAAGTCTAGCTAGTTCATGAAACCGATCCATGTACCGCGTGTCTAGATCCTACCATGGTATGGTTCCAGAACTCATGTTCTAACTTTTGCATTTCATTACTAGGACAATACTTCTCGGTGATTAACGCCAAGTCATCTGCATCGCTGCCTCCCTACCTCTTGCTTGAATTTGAGTATTCCTCCAAGTCAATGCCTTTCCTTGCATGAACATGTAGCATACTGATCTTCTGGCTATCCAGGCACTCGCTAATATCGATCACTGCATACACCTTCTCAAGCCATCTAGTCAATCTATTGCTCCACCTTTACCATTAAATTCCTTAGGTTTACTGGCCACAAACTCCTATATGTACATCCTCTCCTCCTCCCTCCATCGCTATATACATTTCCATTTCCACCTCCATTAGCATCACCATTATTTGGTCTGTTTCCATTCCTATTGTCCGGACCACCTCCTTCTTTGTTGTTGTTCCATTTTCGCCATCGTATCCATTCTCACCATTTCTTCATCACCACCATTTCCACCATTATTCCCATTACCATTGTTGCCACCCCATTATCGTGGTTCATGATGTTGTCACTTACTTGTGCCACTATGGTCGGGATGAGCGCAACTAGCTGTTGAGCAATCATAGCAGCTATGTCATGATTTGCAGCTCCATGGTTGTTACCAGCCTGACCACCTTCATTTCCTCCTTCAGGCGCTTCACCCCTACCACCAGCACCTCTTCGTCTACCTCTACCTCTTAGGGCAGCACCATCGCGACTGTTAATGCGTGTAACTCTTTGGACGACGTTTTCTAATCAATCATAAATAATACATAAGCTTCAGTCGCATCAAGGTTTATCACAATTCAATCACGCACGGGCAAATAGCACATTATTACGAGTCATATATTTCACAAGTTAATACGTAAACAATTTAATAATAATAATAATATAAGGTTTCGTTACCATAAGTCATAATGTCTCAAACATGATGAAATACTAAAAGTAACATCCCCAAAGCATGCAAGTACTCATAGTCTAACTGTGTCTAAATATGAAATACGAAATAACTATAAATAAATTTCCTCAAGTCTTCATTACTTCATCAGTGCTCGTGTGACGTCAATCCTGCTCGTCACCACTGCTGGAGGAACTAGAGGAGCTGGGGGCAGGTCGGGGTAGTCACCCTACAGACTGGCCTCATCTGCTGGCAGTCGGAACCTGATACGGTTGGTCAAGAACCCTCTTCATGTCCGTCCTCAACATCACCGGTCCTACTCCGTTCGGCCGATACGGCCTCTAGGGTAGCCAGGTACCCAGAGTCCCGCCTCAGGGGCGTACCTCGTGATTTCCGGCATAGCAGGCACCCGAGAGCAACTGGGGCAGCAGGGATGACATGAGCAATCAGTGCAACAAGAACCTCAGGTGTTGCAGGAACAGTTGGTGTAGCCCGAACAGCAGGCAACCCAGCATTACAGGGTTACCCAACTCTTCCTCGCCAAATGACTGCATCATCGACTCCTCGGGTCGGACTCGGTATCCGTTGATAAGTACAGCATGTGATCTGAGAGAACCTCCTCGGGTTCTGACTCTGGGTCAGATAAAGCAACACGTGATGTAGAGGGAACGGAAGGACCAGCAGAAGACATCCTATAAGGAAAAAATATAAGTTCTTTTCTCAGATGAAATAGATCAAATAATAAACAAACCGATAGACAGAGTAGGAGCAACATACATGTAATATCAGGTGCACACAAAACCCTAGTATGCATTCTACATGAAGGTTCCTAGGTTATAGTCTAGGTCGAGTGATCCACCTAATTCTCTATACCCAATGGCTCTGATACCAATCTGTCACACCCCCGCTTATATAGAAACACGAGGATGTAATGGACGAGATCGTCATAATACATTGTTAATTAATAGAGATTCATTAAATGATATAATCCAACGTGTCATGACGTCACCCAACACAAAGGAGACTTGTGTCGCAGTTAGTTAAATTCATGACAATCATAGTCAAACAGTCAAAATAAAATTAAGTCCCACAACCCGGAAACAAGTAATTAGAAAACATGTTCAACAAGATAATCCTAAAACGTAATTATCAGAGACACCCACTAAGTTTAAAATGATATTTCTATGGTCATCACTAAGGCAGCATCCCTATCTATCTTCAATGGTTGTTACCTGAAATATATGCTCAAAAGGATCAACATATTATTGTGAGTTCGCAGGTTAACTAATAAGCAAAATTAGATGTTGTGTAATAGTTTAGTAGGATGTTGTACATACAGTTATAAGCAAGCAATATTACATGTAAACATGAGACTCATAACTAAACCTACAACGTACACACAGATCTTGTCAGAACATATTCACCCTAGGACCCGCTCGTGGCCACTATCAGTCCCAACTATTATATTAACAAAGAAGGGTGTGGGTGTCAATCCAATATTACTATCAATACCTATCCGTCGGCTCCAACACCGGAGTTAAATAGTTGTGAATAAAGAACCACATAAAACACTCATGCATGTACAAGATATTAACTTACAAACAATAAACACACACTCCCAAAGATTAAAAGAATTCATAGCATAAAAAGATGAGCATACTTTTTCCTTAGGTTTATAAATAATTGAAATAAAAACAGGGCGCAAAACTCACCTCGAGAGATTAGAAAAAAGGCGAACAAAAGGCTTCCAAAAAGTGTGACCAACGTACGATCAAACGCCTATAATTAATTGTAATTTAAATCTGAAAACACATCTAAGAAGAATAGATTCGTTCGGTTGGTTTCGGATCAGATTGGGTTCAACGCGCGACACCCGCACAAATAGATATATTCCACACACTATATAATAATAATATTAATAATGATGATGATAATAATAGTAATAATACTAATAATAATAATAGTAATAATAATAAAATAATAATAATAATAATAATAATAATAATAATAATAATAATAATAATGATGATAATAAGAATAAGAATAAGAAGGATATTATTATTAGTAAGGAAAATAATAATAATAATAATAATAATAATAATAATAATAATAATAATAATTACCATAATAATAATAATAATCATGGTAATAATAAATAATAATAGTAGTAGTAGTAGTAGTAGTAGTAGTAGTAGTAATAGTAGTAGTAGTAGTAGTAGTAGTAATAATAATAATAATAATAATAATAATAATAATAATAATAATAATAATAATAATAATAATAATAATAATAATAATAATAATAATAATAATAATAATAATAATAATAATAATAATAATAATAATATAAAATAATAATATAATAATAATAATAATAATAATAATAATAATATAATAATAATAATAATAATAATAATAATAATAATAATAATATAATAATAATAATAATAATAATAATAATAATAATAATAATAATAATATAATAATAATAATAATAATAATAATAATAATAATATAATAATAATAATAATAATAATAATAATATAATAAAATAATATAATAATAATAATAATAATAATAATAATAATAATAATAATAATAATAATAATAATAATAATAATAATAATAATAAATAATCATAATAATAATAATAATAATAATAATAATAATAATAATAATAATAATAATAATAATAATAATAATAATAATAATAATAATAATATAATAATATAATAATAATAATAATAATAATAATAAAATAATAATAATAATAATAATAATATAATAATAATAATAATAATAATAATAATAATAATAATAATAATAATTAATAATAATAATAATAATAATAATAATAATAATAATAATAATAATAATAATAATAATAAATAATAATAAAATAATAATAATAATAATAATAATAATATAATAATAATAATAATAATACAACTACACGCTACTATACATGGCACACACACTAACTCACACATACTACACACACAGTTACAATCCCACATACACCCTTACTCACACATACAACTCATACTTGTACACACTCTCAAGCACACCTTACACACACACCCGTTAATCTCATACACACATAACATATACATATACCACGGCTCACCAACATCAACACGCACCGATACACAAACCATACTAGCACATACACACAATCACCAAGACGCACATCATGAAACACAACACACACAGCAGCCGAAGGCGGCTGCGTTTCTTTCCCTTCGACCAGCAACCAAAAAAAACACACATGCACATCCATTATTAACACACACACACACAACCCAAACTTATACATACAACCAATATACATACACACCTATATCCATACACACATATATATGATGCCATACACACAAATGACATAGATGCATGCATACAAGCAACATACATACATTCACAGTAGCCTTCGGCTGCTGTGTCCCCTTTGAATACACATATACACATACAATCTATACATATATATATATACATACATAATGGCACACACACACACACACACATATATATATACACAGCAGCCTTCGGCTGTTGTGTCCCTTCCGAACGCACACAATGCACACACACGCACACCGTAGGCATACAATACACACACACGTACACCGCACGCTCACATACAATACATACGTACACACACATCACATATACATACACGTATAGCAGCCTTCGGCTGCTGTGTGGCATTTCCTCGCCCTGGCACACACAGCAACACCAACACAACACCACAGTAGCACCGCCAAACCCCGCACAAACATGATACAAACCGCATCCCCCGAAACAAACCGAACCGCAAAAAGGAAACCGAACAACGCGATAATAAATGAAACGAAGTCTAAATGGATCGTGTACCAGCAAAAAAACCAAACGACGATTCGGCGGCAAACGACGGCGGCACACGGCGACGGGAGGACTGGTTCAATGATCACCGGCGGAATGCTCACGGCGGGGGGGGGGGGGGGGGATGAGGGAGACGGTTGTAGGGTTCGGCAATGGGGGGTGATGGTTTGGGTTTTTAATTATTAATATTTCATATTTACACTTTAAACCCCCTATTTCCATTTAATTAATCCGTTAAGTTTTATTAAAATACATTATAAACCCTAAACATAAATTATAATAATATTAATAATAATAATAACAATATTATTTATAATATCAATAATGGTAGTAATCATACTAATTATAATAATATTCATGTAAATTATACTAATAATGTCTATTTTATTAATTATTTATATAATATTTGTCCAATTCATCATATTATAACATTTGGTTTAACACGTAAAGCAAAAACGACAAAGGATACTAATTACGCAAAAATAATAAATGCACAAGGAGATTTAAAGAAATTTACGTCAATTAATGGACCTGATGGTGAAGGATGTCACATAACTAGTCAAAAATTTCAATACAATCAAACATAAACTCAAAATAATATAATAATTGTCTTTTTTCATCTAAGTCTAAGTCTTAATTATGAACATGTGGGAGTCCATCTGACATGTATTTCCTATGTGAAAAGTACAAGTAAGCCAAAGAATTAGCCGAAGAATAAAACACTGGTGTGCATATATACTTATATTGAATAAAATGATGAAATATTTCAATTCTCATGACAATGTGAGGACTAATAATATAATAGCACAACATACAAGACAAACCATACACAATCAAACCTAGTGAATCAATTGACTCGATCATTATGAATATATATAGATTTGGTTTCGATCACCCTCAAATATTCAAAAAGGGGTGGGTTTGTCAACCAATAGATCTATCAGTGTTCCCATGGTGTGTATAAATCAATGATTGTGCTAACATCTAGTTTATCGAACTATGAGCACATAATTGTACGTAACATCATAGCATGATTAGAATTGAATTTTGAATGAAATAATAATGTAACAAATGATTAATTGACACATGATTTTCCCAAAATATAAATCACATGAAAATGGACTATGAATACTTTCTTTGGTAATAATTTGATGCTAAATTGTTAGATTAGGCACCAATGATTTTCTCACATGTTTAACTTAAGGGTGTCTTATGTTATAATAATATTATGATTTAAGGATTAAATATTGATTATGGTTTCAATTAAGATTTTGGGGTTTAACAAATAGTTTAAAATAATATCTTGACTTTTTATATAACTTGAGAAATAAAATAAATTAAGTAATTGATTTAAAATAATAAATAATAATAAGTGAAATGCAATAATTAAATACAATTTATATGTTTAATGGATGATGATAGAATAAATAGAGTTTGAATATTAAAGTGTGAAAAAATAATTAATTCAATAATTAACTATTTAAAAAGTTTAGTCAAAAGTAAATAATTTGGAAATTAAGTACTTAAATCCAATTTAAATTTCTATTAAATCTTGATTTGAAATAATTTGAAATAATATTTGTTTGAGTTATTGTAATTTTATAAAGTTTAAAACTTATAAACAAATTTAATAATATTTTTATGACATTACAACCTTTAAAAATAAGAATTATATTTTTTAGAATTTTCAAAAGCTAAATAGTAATTTGTGGATCAATATTATTTAACAAACTAATTTTTATACTAATATACTAATATTTTCTAGAGTTAAAATAAGTTTAGAAAATAGTGTGGGCGTGCTTGGGGTCGAACTCGTGACCCTTTGAATTGTGGGTGAGTGTTAACTAGTAGGCGAAAGCCCCATATCTGGTTTAAACTCAATTTCTAAATATAGAAACACAATCTGGTAGAAATCCTCAATTTCGTATAAACCTTAGAGTTAATTTGATCTAATTGAACCTAGTTTCATTAATGTTTATCAAATTAACCATGGGGCTTTGATTCCCCATTTATAATCGAATGTGTGTGTATGTGTGCGTGTGTGTGTTTGATTTACCTAATTGAAGATCGATTCAAAGATAGTAAGAAAGAAGAATACTCGCAATAAAGATTAGTTTGAATCCAAAGTGATCACGATGTTTTGATGAAATTGATCACGTGCAAAGCTTCTAAGACTGTTGGAGATTAATAAAACTTGATCAATTGCAGTTGAGAATGATTAATCTGTATTGAACGACACAGTTGCAGGTCACTATGTAAATGATGATCGATTTTGAGAGTGTATGTGTGTGTATGTGAAACTAAGTGTTAGATAGATTAAAGGAATTAAATGGAGTGTTTCACGTCCATTATATAGAGTGAATTTGGTTAGTATCGACTAAATGAATTAAGGATTTGATTCGGGATTTTTGAAATTGGTTTGATGTTGATTTTGTAGTTTCAATGATCTGAGGTATGTTTGTGATTGAATAATTACATCAATTAGTCATGATTCGAGTTCAAACGGTCTTAGTTTTCGAATGAGATTTCGCTTTTTAATGGAACAGATCATAATAGTCCAGCTATTATAGATTCGGATCTTACACACAACGATCATGGAGAGGTTTGATTCAAATTAAATGAACAAAATTTGGTTATTTGGGTGTTGCCAGAGGTTTGGCCGGAGGGTGGCCCGTGATAGGGTCGACGGGAGAGTGTTGGGTTGTTTTAAATAATTTAGACCTCTGGTCCTGGTGGTTTATAATAGTTATCAGTTTATGTAAACAACTTTAAAACCTTTTCAATTTAAGTTTAAAATTTATATATTTAACCCTAAACTTTACAAAACTCTAATTTAAATATTAAATAAAATTTATAAAACTTTATAAATTTTATAAAGCTTGAAAACTAAATAATGAATTCCATTGTATAATTGCCCCAAACGGGCGAATGGCACAGGAGCGCTCTAATACCACTCTGTAACACCCGGCTTAATATTGTCCGCTTTGCCCATGAGAATCCCACATATTTACTTTAGTTGTCTGGGTGAAAACTTTCCCAGGTGGTCATCCATCCCTGGACTGTTGCGAACTGAGCACGCTTAACTGTGGTGTTCTCATCGCATCTACAGCTAATACGCTCAAACGCGTTGATGATATTAGCGGCCAGACAATAATTATGAACCAGAAATCTCTCATATCCATAATCGGTGTGGGATTTACGTAGGGTATCACATATGATACTCTTAGTTTGAATTTAGTAATTTGTGATATTGCTAAATCTTGTAAAAGAAGCTAGGGATATTTTTTGAATAGTACAATGTGTTTTTTTTGGGTCTTTGTCAAAACATGTTAGGATAGTAGCATTGTAAGTATTAAAGCAATTAGAATTTAAGCTTTTCAATTAAGAGAAGCATTATTTAAATTATTAAGAATAAGATGATGACGATCTTAACTTTAAAAGTGAGGCTATATCCTAAGTAGAACTGAAATAGAAAATTATAAATTTTTATTAGGCATGGTTATTTGATATGATGTTTTGAATGCTATAAATATAGTTAGTAAGAACTTACAAGCGAAAGACTTGAGTATTGATGTCAACTAGATCGACTTATTTGTTTTTTTAAAATACAAAGATGAGATATTTGAAAAGGCGATGATTGTAACTAAAGAAATTCCTATACAGATGAACGTGAAACCTACTTTATATGATAAACATATTATTCGTTGTAAAAAAGATGAAGATGTTAATAGTGAACTTTAAAACATCCAATGAAAGTTTTAAAACTAATTATTTGTTATACACAATTTAGTTCTTCACTTAAAAATAGATTTGATCAATTTAAAAAGTTTAAAAGTATATTATGGTTTTATGTGTAGTAGAAAAGTTAAAATCCGTGGACGAAGAAGAAAGTTTTACAAAGACATGTATTAACCTTGAAAATATTGTAAAACATGATAATACTGTAGATATGAATTATTTAGATTTATTTCAAGAACTAAAAATGTTAAGAGATATTATTTTTTTCGAATCAAACATGCTTATGAATATACGAAACTATATTAAAAATTTTATTATATTTCAAATGCGTATATTGCCTATAAAATTTTGTTAACAATTTCTATAACTATTGCTTCCGCAGAATGAGTTTTTTCAAAATTAGAGCTTATAAAACAACAAACAAACAAACAAAAACCAGTATATCCCACTCAAGAGCAGGGTCTGAGGAGGGTAGGTGTAGGCGAGTCTTTCCTCTATCTTGTTAGGTAGAGAGACCGCTTCCAAAGAGACCCCCGGCTCGATAGCAAAAGCCATACTGAAAACAAGACACATGGCATACCGTATACAAGAAATCCTACCACACATAGCATACAGCATACAATAAATCCTACAGCACATAGTATACAAAAAGCCATACCGATTGCAATACATCCTTCAAGTAAATCATACGACACATAGCATACAGTATACAATAAATCATACGACACATAGCATACATATATCATAGGAGCAGGAATAATCACCGTTAAAGGGCAGATATGGACTACTTAGACATTAGGCCCCGCAACCAGACTTCAAATACCCTTCCTGCCTATTGGTCGAGCTAAAAGTCCTTAATTTTAATTCTACGCCTCCACTCACTCCTATCCTCGATCATGTGCTCAGAGAGGTGCAAGTGTATCATATCTCGCCTAATTACCTCATCCCAAGTCAATCTAGGTCTTCCTCTACTTCTCCTACCCTCTAAGATGATGTTCTCTACTGCTCTAACTGGTGCCGCTATTGGTCTCCTCTTGACATGCCCAAACCATCTTAATCTTCCCTCTCGTATTTTATCTGCGATACGAGCCACTTGTAGCTTCTGTCGAAACACTTCGTTTCTTATCCGATCCAGTCTTGTGTGACCACACATCCACCTCAGCATTCGCATTTCCGCTACCTCCATTTGTTTCTGGTGCGATTTCTTTATGGCCCAGCAGTCTGTTCCGTATAACATAGTTGGACGTACTGCCACTCGGTATAGCTTTCCCTTTAGTTTTGCTAGAAACCTCTTATCACATAGTATCCCTGATGCTGCTCTCCACTTTCACCATCCCGCTTGAACACGGTGCGCTACATCGCTGTGTATTTCTCCGTCTTCCTGCAGGTACGAGCCCAAGTATTTGAACCTAGACGTTTGTGGGACCGCCATACCCTGAATACTGATTTTGGTGTCCTCTTCCGCCTCACCACTAAAGTTACAATGCATGTATTCTGTCTTAGAGCGACTTATCCTTAAACCTTTGCGCTCTAGTGCTGCTCTCCACTGTTCAAGCCTGTCGTTAAGCACCATTTTAGATTCCGATATTAAGACAATATCATCCGCAAAGAGCATGCACCACGGAACTGGCTGCTGTATAGAGCATGCACCTTGGTGGAGTCTCACTTCCACTGTGAATGAGTCTGTTTCTCCGATCGGGGCTCGCACACACGTTTTTGCCCCATCATATATATCCTTGATTATTTGATATACCTCTCTGGAACCCTTCTAAGTCGTAGACTATCCCAAATTAGTTGACGCGGAATACTGTCATAGGCCTTTTCTAGGTCGATGAATACCATATGGAGGTCCCTTTTCTTTTCTCTGTATTTCTCCATTAACCTCCTTATGGCGTGTATTGCTTCTGTTGTAGAGCGTCCTGGCATAAATCCAAATTGGTTTGACGCTATCTGTGTTTCCCGTCTAATTCTCGTGTCAATAACTGTTTCCCATAATTTCATCGTGTGACTCAATAGCTTTATTCCCCTGTAGTTTTCACAACTTTGAACGTCTCCTTTTTTCTTATATATGGGGACTATGACACTAGTTCTCACTGGTCCGGCATCTTTCCTGTGGTAAAGATAGTGTTGAATAAAATTAGAGCTTATAAAAAGTTACTGAAAATCTACAATATCACAAGAAAGATTAAACGGTTTAGTTACTTTGACCGTTGTAAAAGAATTCTAAAAGGATTTCATTGTGCATATTATATTAACGAATTTGTATCATATAAAGCTAGAAAAATAAAGTTAGTTTAAAAATATGCTAGAAAGCTGGAAAATTACAACGGAAAAAATAATAGCAAAATTAGCAACCGATTTGAGACCATAATTTTTATGGTGGCAAAATAGTCAAGTGTTCCATTTGCAATATGTTTTTTTTTCCACTGCATTTTTTATTATTCAACGTCAAATTAACATTATTAATTCCTCGAATCAAACTGTTCAACTTTGTTTAATTTCACTAACCTAATCCCAAAACAAGTCAACAAACTTTTGTATACTGAAACATAATGATACCGTTTAAAGGTTGCCAATTGACGTGTGCAATCGTCAAAATTAGTTAAATCATCTCAAAAGGGCTATTACACCCATTTTACTACCGGAAATGTGGTCATAAACATAAATGCACAAGTTTCTAGTAGTGACGTTGTTATTACCAAATTAAAATCTTCAAATGAAAAATGATTAGTTTTGTTTTATTTTGCTGACCTAATCCAAAAAACAATTCATTGAACTTTTGTATATCAAAATATTAGAGTAACCAATTGGATCAATCCGAAAATATACGTAACACACATATTTGAAGTAATATAATTCAACTCTTTTTTTCATATTAAACTCGACTTATAAAACCGAATACAAAACTCTATATTTATAGTAGACGTAAACTAATCCCAACCAAACTCAGATACTATTTAAATAATCATATAGATAAACTAATAATTATCTATTCCTAACAAACCGATAACTACTAATTAACTAAACCAAACTTTTGTTTTCACTCCTTGACCTTTTATTTTGTCCAAATTAAACATTTCAATTATGAACGTATCAAAATTATATCTTTCACTCACCCCCTTAATCTTGATATTGACCTTCACCTCTCATCTATGTTTGAAACTGTTCATCTCCGTAATCTCTTCTGGACCCTGATGTCAACCCCAGCCATGTCTTAGATCTTCTCGGTTTGAACCCCTACTTTCGATAACAATTTATTTGGGTCAAAGGCTGCGTCTTTGACTTCTACTTCTTCCTGGATCGTTCAAGCCACCGGCTCACCGACCTCCGAGTAAAAAAACTAGCCCCTTGCTTTTTATATTTATACTCAGTTGTTGAACAAAACCTATCACCGTGTTGTTTGTTTCCCGCGCCTCATGTCGAATTACTTTTGTCAAAAGAGAACCACCCATTCTTTTTCTTGGCAAGACAGAAAAATCCATTGTTGATGATATCCTTTAAAAACTTCTTAACTACAAACAAACAACCTGGTTAAGCATTGATCGATTACATCTACTAACCTTTAATTCACTAGCTTGCTTCTGACTCAAGGGCGTTATGACTTCATCAAACGTGCAAAGCAAAAATCACTTGTACCTTCTTTTTAAACTTGCTACCATTATGGCCACCACTCAAATCCTTTTTGCCCCATGTTTTGTTCGTAACCCTTTTCCTCTTTTTTACTTCTTCTTCTGGCTACGATAAAAAACATAAATCGTAATCGGTGGAACTTACTTGGTGATACTGTTTTCATCTTTATCTCTTTTGGTCGAGTTCAGATGCTATCTTTTGATAATTGAAGCGGTTTCTTCTCCAACCTTGAATTCTGATCGGCTCTACATTAGTCATGATCATTAGCTCTGATACCAATTGTTGGAGTAACCAATTGGATCAACTCGAAAATATAGTATACACACATATTTGAAGTAACATAATTCAACTTTTTTTCTATTGAACTCTACTTATAAAGCCGAATACAAACCCTATATTTATAGTAGAGTAAACTAATCCTAACCAAACTCAAATACTATTTAAATAATCATATAGATAACTAATAATTATCTATTCCTAACAAACCGATAACTACTAATTAATTAAACCAAACTTTGTTTTCACTCCTTGATCTTTTATTTTGTCCAAATTAAACCTTTTAATTGTGAACATATCAAGATTATATCCTTAAAAACATATCAAGATTACATCCTTAAAAACATAATGATACCATTTGAAGATCGGCAATCTGCATGAATTGTCGTTAAACTTAGTTAAATCATCCATTTTATATGAATACCAAATTTGTTGCATACAATTTAGGTTGTATTATTTATACAATAAAATTTTTAAAATATTATAAAAAAACAATATGAAAACTTCACCCGAAAACTAATCTTTTTCTCTTAATCACACAACTTTCATTAAGTCTTCTAATTTTTTAATTTTTCAGTGAATGTGATTTTTTCTAAAAATAAGTAGGATAAATAAAACACATATAAATCTTTTTTACTATTCGTAATTATTTTTCTTGAATTAACTTCCAATATGAGGTAATAGTGAAAATAAGTCACTAAATAATAAATTTTTTAATTGTTCTACTTAAATCAAACTAGAAAAAATTTAATCACTACATATTAACCAACTAGCATTAATAAACCCATGTATTACACGGGTGAATAAATAAAGGCAAATTGTATTTAATAATCAAACTATAACCTATAATCAATACTATCAAATTAGTCGATAATAATCCGCACTTTTATTTATGTTGTTAAGAGCAATCCCGATAGCATAGTTATTTATTTGTTTACACTTGATTTGCACTTGATTTTGCTCACAATGGTGATTGTAAATGAAATAGGAAGATGCACAATATAATGGAACGAAAAACAAGTTAAAATCAAGTGTGAATCAATAAAAATTATGCTACTAGGATTGTAATTGTTAACAAAATTAGAAGTTGGAATTATTATCTATCAATTTGATAGTATGGATTATTATTGATCAATAGGTTATAGTTTTGATTATTTAAATCCAGTTTTCCATAAATAAAATATAAAATATAAAAAAAATTATAATTATAAAATAATATTTTAGGGTAAGATATGATTGCAACCTTTTTTTCTATAAATAGAATAACAATTTTATTTCATAACAAACATTTTAAAAAAATATCATTTTCAAAAACCTTATTATTATAACTTCCAATATTAGTATCTCTTATTTATAAAATTTTTACTTTTTAAAAAAATCTAATTTTAAATATTTTGTATTTTTAAAAAAGTTGATATTTTAAAAAATTTCTTATTTTATAAAATTAATATTTTAGAAATTAACATTAATAAAAGATCTCTTTCTTAATTTATTAAAGACTATTTTAATCTAAAAATAAATAATATTGTTTTTAACTAATGTGATTTTTAATATGAGAGAAAAACGTATAAAATTTAGTGATAAGAAATGTGGTGGTGCTATGTAGTTATCTTTTTATTAGAATGTGAAGCTATTTTATATGTTATATTTATCTCACTTGGGATGAGTTCTATTGTAAATCATTTGAAATTACATAAACCAATAAACTATTCCAACCAATGAAATGATGACAAGCATAATTTTTTAATAAAAAAATATGTATAAGATGAAAGGCATTATAGACATTTCATGTATTTTCCCTCCATTTTTATTTGTACTTATCTTAATAAAATAATTGGAAACTAGTAATTATGGCGCGCGCGTATGCGAGTTTTAATGTAACCACAAATCAAAAGCAAATGAATGTTTAAAACATTAAATCAGTAAAATACACAAAGTAAAACACAGCAAATCCCCAAATCCATAACACACCAGAACATGCGGAACCCAAAAACTAAATCAAAGCCCAACACTATACACAAAACAAACGAAAATCAAAGCCGTAAGAAAACGACACAGTCCAAAATAGAAACCGACGAAAATCAAAGCCCCAAAAAGAGCAAACAAAAGGAAAACCCAAACATTAATAGCGAGAATCGTCAGGGTATCGATAACGAAAGAAAGAAAGCAGAAAACCAGAGAAAGACAACGTCAACGAACCATACAAATCAAAAACACATGTCCAGATACAAAAAACTTCATCCTAAATTCTCGAGCCCACACACAAAACAAACCATATTAAAACACAAACAAAAAAAAGAAAAAAAATAAACACACAAACAAAATATACACACAAAGAAAATTTAAAGAAAAAAAAAAGGGAAAAATCCCACCAACCAAACATTTTAATTAGTAATATAACTAGACACAATTTAATGATTCGATGTCTTCTTTTAATCCCATGATTATTTAATTGTAATTTCCTATTGTAGATTCTAAAAATCACAAAGCTCACAGTTTCATCTAACATTTTTACCTCTTTCTCTTCAAAAGATTCAAGATATACACACATCTATTTCAAAAAGCTTCCACACATACACTGCCATTAACTTTAAGAAAAAATGGATGGTGAAGAGAACCAAGCCAAGTATAAGTGGAAGGCACCCTATATAGGTTCGATGGATGAGTATATTGACAAACTTTCTTTTGCAATGCGTGTTACCTGTTTATTAAATGAAAACGAGGATTTCTGTGTTGTTATAGTGAGAAAAAAGGTTTGTATCTGTTTCTTAGCATTTTTTGTTTTAGAGTGAAATATTCAAACACCTGTGTAAAAGACAAAAATGTAAAAATAAAATACTTTTTAAGTGCTTGTGAAGTGCGAAAAGACTGAAAACTTTTGTGAAAACTTATAATTATGGGTGTTTGTTTTGAGAGGTGCTAAAACTTTTCAGATGCTTAAGAGATACACTACCATAAAGTTGAAAGATTGAAAACTTATAAATGGTGTTTTTTGTTATCTGAATTACTAAAAAGGCTGAAGTCTTCTAAAAACTCAAAACTTTTTACAATGTGTAAGATATGTTTTGTTGGACAGAAGCTTTTGAAATCTTTAAGACATGTGTTATATGTAAACTTATAATTGTTCTGTGATTCTAATTTGTGCAATACTAAAAGACTAAAAAACTATAACACATGTGTAATATATACTAAGCACATGTTTAATTACACATGTGTTAAAGATAATTCTTAAAACTTTAACAAATATGTTACTATTTATTCAACACAATTTAACCTCATTCACATTTACACAAGGCTAAAAGGATAGAAAAATAAACATCAAATGTGTTAACTAAATAATTAAATGTTACTGAACTTTGTAAGCACTAACCAATATATTGAAAAAAAAAGTTAATAAAGAGATGTTTTAATGGATAGAAACTTACTGAGAACTTTAACACATGTATTAATTATATTCTTCACATTTACCCCATGTATAAAAAGATGTTTTTTAAAACTTTTCCACATGTATAAAATAATATATTTGACAATCCGGCACGAAATTCTCCAAATGTGTAAGGTCCCGTTTCCGGGACACTTACAGCTGGTCAATCATCGCACATAAAACATATAGTTGCATTCATATTTCATAAAACATCGCAGCGGAACATTAAAATAACCTTTCATTTTATGTAAATGCTTTTGCAAGTTAATACAATATTCATTACAAAACGTCGTTTGTTCGCATTACAATGCAAAAACATTAATCAAAAGAATGCCATCCAAAGAGCCGAGTAGCCGCCCGTGCCATCCCCAGCAACGTTACCTGCCAACTGGAAACACATAAAAGTCAGCATTGCTGAGTGAGTTCTAGTTTAATAATGAAACATACTTCACTTTCGTTTAAAAACCATTCTTTACTTTTGCATGTGATCACACATCATACGTACACATAGATAATATCATTATTATCTTCATCATTCGTTTATTAACTTTCATTCGTTCATACTTCCTTACTTCCATTCATACGTTCTTCATTACTTCTTTTCATTCCATCAAAACCATGAACTTTACCCCACCGTCATGCATCAAGCGGGTACTGGGCCGAAGTTTATCATAGACCTTCCGTCAAGGCGCACAGCAGCCTGGCCACAGTACCTAGGGGTAAATTCAGGCGTACCATTATCATGTGCTATACCCACCGTCATGCATAAAGCGGATACAGGGCCGAAGTCTATCATAGACCTTCCGTCATGGCGCACAGCAGCCTGGCCACAATACCTAGGGTAAGCGACAAAGGTTCTATACAAATGGTCAATCACAAAGAAAGACCCCGATGTGCATCCTTCCGGGTAGCTAACCCACACACCGTTGGACTAACACCCTTCATTGGACGTGTTCCCACTTACAAGGCTTGCAAGACTTACTTTACCTTCTTTGTTCGTTAATGCATGCATTCATTCATCATGTTCCTCTTTTCATTATCTTCCACTTTACGTTACATAATACTTTCGTTTCATTCATTAACATTCAACGTAAAGCCAGGGGGAAAATAATCATACATATTAAGGAACATCAACATAAGCATACAAACATCGCCATACACGGCACCATCATACATACATAACATACATCATACATACCATCATGCATAAACATCAATCATACATCATCATCATGACCATCATAACGTCTATGACCTCGAAAGTCAACTTACACGAACCCCCGGGAACCTCCAAAGTTAAAGCTTACCTCTACACATCTCCCCGAAAGTCAGAGAACTATGTTCTCTCGGGAACCCGAGCCCTATTTGGGCGTATGGACACCCTTCAGTCGCATGACCTCCCAGGCGACTGAATACTTAGGCGAATGGACATCAGGCGAATGGACCCTATACGGATGGACCTATGCGGATGAATACTATAGGCGAATGAACACTATACAAATGAGCACTCAGGCGTATGGACCTCAGTCGTATGACTCCCATACGAATGAACTTCAGTCGCACGACTCACATGCGAATGACCCACAGTCGCACGACTCACATGCGAATGACCCTCAGTCGCAGGACTCACATGCGAATGACCCTCAGTCACGTTACTTTCGATCGCATGACCTCCAGTCGCATGCCATTCGGTCGCATAGCCCTAACTATGCAGAATGCAGTTCTTCCCGAACCCAATCTGCCATTTTCAGCCTCCAAGCCCTCCCAAACCTGTTCTAAGCTCAAATCAACCATCCTAAACTTAGAATCACATACCACCACACCATACAAGCACACACAAGCTCGAAATCAAAACCTAATCGTATCACACACAACACATACACGCGGGTCAACACACACACTTCAAAAAAAGGGTTTCACTGTGTGTTCCAGCCCCAAATCAGTTGAAAACAAGTAAAAGAGGGGTCCTAGAACTCACATTAATAGCCCTTCGAGTAGAGCTTCCTACAAACCCGCTTTACTTCGACTTTTACACTTGATTTTCAAGAAACTTCAAGCTTTTGGCCCTTCTCCCTTCTCCCCCTCTCTATAGCTGATTGAAATGGGTGTGGGAGGGGAGAATGGGCTGCCATTCCACATTTACACCCACTCTTCCAAACTCTTACCCTTTTTAGCAAGATTGGTCCCTCCACTTGGACCTTTATTTCTTTTCTTTCTTTCTTATCTTTCTTTGGCTTTAAAGGAAAATAACCGAGTGTTACAAATGGCATTAGATATTGGCTACTAAATGTGGCTAGCTATATAAAACCACAGATTTGGATGATTTTAATAGTTGAGAAGACGATAATATTATTACCAAACTTACGCCCTATCTAGCTTAAGGAAAAAGTGAAGAAGAAAATGGAGATATTGAAAAATATTAATAAATATTATCATATTTAACTTGTACATCCACGCATACTTATAATGTGGAATATATAATCTTCGCAAAACAAATATACACATGTGTATATTACAAGTTACACATGTGTTAAAAAGTCTAATAAGTATTATGTAATCAAATAACACAACCAATATGTTCCGTAATACATCGTCCCACAATAATGATTACCTTGTGTCTAATACAATCATCACTTTGAAACTTATTTCAAATATTAACCTAAGTACATTCTTTTATAAACATTTGCCTCAGTTTGGCAGGGTCTCATCAACATTAAAATACAACAACATTCCAAATCCTAATCGTTTCACAACCGCAGATTGTTTTGATTGGAGATGGTGAACTGCGATGTGAAATTGGTGTGGAGATGTTTGGTTCCTTAGGGTAACCATTTATAAATTCTTCTACTCCCATCAACTTTCAACTTTCCTTCCTCTTCAATGTGCGAATTCATTTACACATGTGTAAAACTTAGTTTATACATGTGAAAATCTCACTTTACACATGTTTATATCCAAAAAAGCTAATAAAATTTTTTAACTAAATAATATAATTAAGCATATTTCAAATAAAAATGTATACACGTATGCATATTGAGTTTACACATATGTAAAACTCATTTTACACATGCGTAATAATCTAAATATATGCTTTAAAATCATATTTTAAATAAGATTGATTGAGTAGTTTACTACAAACTCTTTACAAACATGAGTAAAAAATTATATGTGTAATAATTAATTAAACAAGAGTAAAAAATATTTACATCGATGATTCACATGCCCCTTTGTTGATTATACCTTGTTCACCTCACAAATCTAGACTATTCAGCATGTTCTTAAGAAAACCAAGATATAAGATGAACTAACAATTATTTAAAATATATAAATATAAATCTAAAAAAGAAAATGAGAGTTT
>JABSNV010000077.1:32500-143716 GCA_024085815.1 Flaveria linearis
TTTGTGAGGATCTAAACACCCATCATTTTGTGTGACGACAAACACTATACTACTAGGTCATGCATATTTATTCATTACGCTTGCTATAATAAATTTTAATTAAAATATGTAAGATTCAAATTATTTTTATTTTGCTAAAGATGAATGTAATTTATTACTAGACAAACAAGCATGATCATGGTTTTATGGCCTATTGTGATTGTTGAGTGTCTGTCACAAATATGACGCGGAGTGTGGATTGATTTAGTGATATTTAGAAGTAAAAATTAGTTAAATAACAAAATAAACATGCATGATAAATCAAATGTTATACTTTAGGAAGACGATTATATTTTCAGTATCAACTGTATTATTTTAGAGTTAATTTCAATTTTTCTTCATAAGGTTTGATTAAATATTTTTTTCTTTAAAATATTAAAAATATCAATTTACCTCCAGAAGTTTCAAATATTGTTTTAATTTTACTTTAAAAGTTTTATTATTTTGGATAAAGTTGAAACAACTAATGAATTTAACTACCCCCATTATGTTTTACGCGAGTTTTAAACCAACTTCCCACAATTTTTAAATGATTATAATATTTTCATGTTTTAATATTTTTTTAAAATGTTACACTATTTAAATGAGCATGTCACACCCCGACCGACGGCGGAATCATCGGAGCGGACGAGGGAATGATTGATTGTTCATAACACATGATTGTCTAATAGTGGAAATAATATTAAATTCAGATTACAAGTTAGCATGAGTATCACATATATCACAAATAGTAATTGTCTTAATTTGACTAAGTCCGGTCTTAAATGAGCATGTAGAAGTCCACTAACTTGCTTAACCTGAAATCATGTGAGAAAATAAAGTCAGCTAACGAATTAGCTGGTGAGTAATCACAGTTTTGAGTATACATATAGATTGATTGATTGATTGAGAATAATCCAATTCACAAGGTAACGTTAAGACTTATATTGCAATAGTAAGCATATAGATAAACCGACACAATATAAACCCCTTGACTTGACACTTGCATATAATAGACTCCACACATACACCATAGATTCACTAATTGCCTCTGGCACAATCACCACTCGTAAGCCATGTGGGCGGGTTATCCAAACCAGTAGATCTACCATTGATACCAGGATTGATTGATTGAATTAGGTTTTACTGTCGTCCAGTTTATCATAGTATGTTCACATAGTTGCAAGTAATAACATAACCTGTCTTGAATTGAATTTAGAATGAAATAACAATAGAATATCATGATTGAATATATTGTATCACATGATTTCCCCAAATGAGAAATGATATAAAAAGGGAATATGAATACTCACTTGATTGCTGAGATTAGAATTTGGACGTGAGAGATTAGACACCATGAATTCCTTACGATTAACCTAAGGATCGGTGCCTCGAATTAGAATAATAGTGATTTGAGAATTTGGGAATGTGTTAGGATTTCCATTGAGTTTTTAATTTATTTAGTTTGAATATGTTGAAATACATAAAATGAATTTATTGATAGTAATTATATTTAGAATTTAATAAAATGTATCAATAAGTATAACCGTTTGTTTTATTGTTAAAGTGTGGGAAAAACGAATAATTAATTTTATTAATTAATTATATGATAATTAATTAAAATATGTAATTATTTAAATAGCACAATATGACTTTTTGTAATTAATCCGTGAAGCTATAAAATACATATAATTGTAATTATCTTGGATAATTAAAAGTAATGTAATGTCCAATAATAATTTAATAATTTTAAATTATTATTAAAAGTTCACTTTTATAGAAGTAATTTTGTAATATTTGTAATTTATTTTTTAAAACATTTAATAAAATGAATAAAATGTTAAAATAAATTTCAGAAATAATTAATGGTTTTAAAAACTTTTAATGTTTGTAAAAACATTTTATAATTTTTAGAATTTTTTTCGGAACTTTTAAAGGCTTAAAATGGCCTAAAAATAGGTGAGGTAGTGTTCGAATGAGGTGTTCTTGATTGTTTTGAATGAAATTAAACTCAGAGGAAGTTTATAAATGGTTCATAGTTCGTTAATGCGGGTTTTCTTTTGATTATAAAAGTCAGATGTGCCTGAAATTGCTCCACTTCGGCCGATCGTGGAGAAGGAAAAGAAGCGGGGAAGAAGGGGGGTGGGGTTGGGATTTTTTGGAAATTACAAAATGGTCCCTGTTGTTTACATAAGTTGACATTTGAAGTTTAAAGCTTTGTTTCAGTTTTAGATAAATTACAATTTAGCCCCCTGAAGTTTTATATTGTTATTATTTCATGTAAATTTTTATTAATTTCAATCTAAAGTTGTAAAACTTAGACTATTATTGTTAATATTATTATCATTATCATTATTATTAATATTATTATTACCATATTATTATTATTAATATTTTAATATTATTAGAATTTTAATTATAATTATTATTATTTTATTTAAAATTATTATCACCTTAAATTTTCATAATAATAGGCAAACGTTATAACGCTTATAATGTTATTATTATTAATTTGTTAATCACCCAATTGAGTATAATGAATCTCCAAAGTTTCAAATTAATAATAGTGTTTATGAATCATAATATTTTT
Organism: Flaveria linearis; assembly: GCA_024085815.1. NCBI lineage: Eukaryota > Viridiplantae > Streptophyta > Magnoliopsida > Asterales > Asteraceae > Flaveria > Flaveria linearis. The sequence continues at coordinate 35,109 of JABSNV010000077.1, forward strand.
TATAATTTGTTCAATTGTTTAAAATAGATGAAAAATAATTTATAATACAATGTTACATTTAATTCATTGAAATGAATATTCTAAAAATGGATTCGGGTTTGCATTTTGAAAATGGGTCGGATAACAAAAATATGCGATGTTACAGTCTCCCCTGATTTAGGAAATTTCGTCCCGAAATTTGTTCACGAGGAGGCTGAAACGACAAGATGAAGATACTGGGATTTCATTTGGTCCTTACATTCCCAGGTGAACTCTGGGCCACGTTTAGATTCCCAGCGGACTTTGACAATAGGTATCCGGCTACGTTTGAGTTGTTTGACTTCCCGATCCATAATTTCCACAGGTTTCTCAATAAAGTGCATAGATTTATAAATCTGGACTTCGTCGAGTGGAATGTGGAGATTTTCATCGGCAAGACATTTCTCGAGATTTGAAACATGAAACGTCGGATGTATATTGCTGAGCACTTGGAGTAGTTCGAGCTTGTAGGCCACTTTCCCAATTCGCTCAAGCACTTTGAAACCCACATAACGAGGTGCTAGCTTCCCTTTCTTTCCAAAGCGAATCACTCCCTTCCAAGGTGATAACTTAAGAAGTACGAGATCACCGACATTGTATTCCATGGGTTTACGTCTTTTATCAGCATAATGCTTTTGACGATTTCTAGCAGCGACCAAGTTATCACGGATCTTATGAATTTTGTCGGTTCACACCCCTCACATTCACCATGTGTTCTTCAACAAGAAGAATCTTAGGTTTCCTTTCTGATTTGGGAAGATCTTGAATGTTTCTAGAACTTTGTTCATCAGAAGGTGAGCATGAAGCCACAGATAGATCATTGTGATTCTCTTTTTCTTTCTTGATGCAGTTTGTGTTTTTATTTTTCTGAGGTACACTTTGAAGAACTTTTCGGGTTCTGATGAGGTATCAAAAGAAGACAATTCATCATCGATTAAGCTTACCGCTTTAGTGTTTACCATACTTTTGGCCATACAAGGCCTCAAATGGTGCCATCTGGATGCTGGTATGGCAACTGTTATTGTAAGAGAATTCGATCAACGGAAGATGAGAATCCCACGATCCACTGAAATCAATGACACAAGCCCGGAGCAAATCCTCGAGGGTTTGTATCGTTCTTTCAGTCTGACTGTTGGTTTGCGGATGATAGGCTGTGCTAAGATTCAGTTGTGTTTCGAGAGCTGATTGGATACTTTTCTAGAAACGAGAGATGAAGCGACTATCGCGATCAGAGATAATATCTTTACTTGACAAAAGATTGTTTAGGAAGACTGCCATCACGTAATCAGGTGTTGATGATATCTCAAGTTGATAAGTAAGGAATAAATGGTTCGATGTAGCTAGATCGAGTCAAAACATGAAGATAAAGAGAAAGAAATCGATTTAAGAATTTACATGCTCCAAGCTTGGAATCAAATCAACCTAAAGCGATCAGGTCTCTTTTCAAGTTCAAAGATCATGCTTTGGCTTGATAGGTCGAAATACTAACATTATTTCACCCTTCAAGTTACTACATGCATCTCGTCACTTGATTACAACCATGGTAAGTTGATGATCAAGAAATGAGAATAGTCATCAAGGTATGGTTTTCACCCCTAACTTGATGGTGTACTCTCAAGGTATGACTACTAACTTACCAATCAAAAGTTTGATCCCAACTCATTGTGAGGATCCATAAAAATAAGACGAGGTAACTCATCATTAAGGTGAGGAAATCACTCCTATCTTAACGATGAAGTTTTATAAAAACAAAATACAATAAGATGAACTTCTTCATCAAAATCCAGAATTCACTTCTACTTTGATGAGGTCGTCTCATTTGAACAAATACAATTCATAAGAATAATATTATCATCAAGATATGGAATTCATGCCTATCTTGATGATTGAATTTCGTAATAACAAGAAAACAATCGAAGATTGACATTTGTCACCAAGTACAGGTTTCAATCCTATTTTGGTAAGATCATATCTTTTGTGAAATGTAAGCTCCAATGAAAATAATTAAGGTCAGTCCTCAAGATAAGGAAATTACCCTAATCCAGAGGATGAATTTTCATAAAACACACAATTGGAACCACTTATCGAAACGAATAGAGATTCATCAAAGTAAGGGAATCACCCATGTTTTGATGAGATAGAATCATTTAGGAGATACGAGTGTTCTTAGTCATAGGTTGACTTGCAAACTCTTGCATCTCCCACGGTGCAAACTGTTCAAAGTTCGACTTAACAACGAAAAGAAAAGTATCTCATTAAAAATTTAGGAATTTTCAAATTACATCAATGTAACAAAAGGGAAATCTTGATTACAAATCTTGAATTAAATCAAGAAGACAAAATCAAGGACAAGAATTATTTAACACCACATCATTGGTGGCTTGAGCTTGTTGGGTATTGATGTTGAAAGCACGTCCTTGAGCCGTAGGAACCGGGATGACAAGTTGAGGGCATCGATTGCAAAAATGGTTTGGATCACCACATTGATAGCATGCACGACCCTGGGTAATTGCAGGGGATGTTGGTAGACTGGTGCATTAGTCGGAGCTTTAGCAGCACTCTTGCACACGTTGAATGTATGACCCAAACGACCACAGTTTGTGCATTGATGACATTGAATGTTAGCGGGATGGTGATAATTGCAGTTGTTACACTGCGGAAAAGGTCTAGCGTATGACTTTTTCATCAACGATTGGTTGTTTACCGCTGGTTGACGAGTTGAAGGGACTTGATTAATTGGCACAGCAGGGGTAATTACAGCAAAGTTTTGAGATTGAGCCTTCCTCTTCTTGTTCTTAAAAGGCTCGGCTTGGTCGGATTTGACGGTTTCATTAGGAAGTTTATCGGTATTCTTCTTCGACCCTTTTCTGGTTAAAGAACCAGCTTTCATATGATTATCGGTTAACTGCGCAGCCAGCCTGATAGCATCTTCTAGTGTCGAAGGATTCCTTCCTAACACCGTATCCTGAATCTGCATGGGTAGTCCACCAATGTATTTCTCGATGGCTCGGGAGATAGGGGTAGCAAGGTGTGGTACAAGAAGGCTAGTTCATGAAATCGGTTAGTGTATGCTAGTTCTCGCCACTGTCTTGGGTTAACTCCCAAAATTCAGCTTCCAGTTTCCAAACTTCATTTCTTGGGCAGAACTCTTTAGTCATGAGCTCTTTAACTTCAGCCCATGTTAATGCTAGAGCAGTTTCGGTTCCACGGGTTCGTTTCTCCCCGTTCCACCAAGTAAGTGCGCGTTTCTGGAGAACACTTGTGGCATACCGGACTTTTAGATTTTCAGGGCATTCACTGTTTAGGAATGTGTTCTCGATGCTTTCGAACCACTGTAGTAATCCGGTAGCTCCTTCGGTTCCACTGAACTTAGTGGGGTTGCAAGAACTGAAATGTTTGTAGGTACAAGTTTGGGGAGGGTTTGGTGCAGTTGGGTTTTGAACAACATTGTTGCCTTGGTTCAAATGGGTAAGTAGAGTTGGGATGACCGCAGCAACCTCACGTGCTACAATAGCAGCAATCTTACGGCCAGAGTTTCTAGACTGTGAACGGATTTGACGAGAAGACATTCTGGAATATCATTAAGATATTTTATGAGAATTGGATTAATAGGAGTTATACCACATGAAAATGATAATCGGGAAATTTGGCATAATTACAATGAGATGTTCCGTGTATAATCGTTTGATTCGTAAATCAAAGCGAGTACGTTGACTAATCAAGTGTTATGTCCAACACAACCTTATTGAAGACATGTGTACCTATAAGCAGATACTCATCCCGAGGGTTCTCAGGTAAGGTAGACAGATCCATCGGTTGATTTGGATTTATACGAATACCTTGCCTAGACAGAACACCCCGAGATACGGGCATCACGCTCTTCCAGCATTACATGTTTCAAGTTGTAGGACACAGACTATGATGAATTTGAAAACACGAATAATGATTCAAAGCTAATTTTGGAAACCATTTGATTTAGGCACACGATGCCTTGAATATGATTTAAGATTTGTGTGTGCATTGATAAGAATCAAAGCATAAGAAGAATCACATAAGGCATATCACATAATCAAGTATAAGCATATAAGGCACATAAATCCTATCTAAGCATATAAAATACATGAGAGGACTCATGTGTAAGGGTACTTAGTTATAGTCTAGGTCATTCCATTTCTAATAACCTAATTCCCTATAACCATGGCTCTAATACCAATCTGTCACATCCCGACCGACGGCGGAATCATCGGAGCGGACGAGGGAATGATTGATTGTTCATAACACATGATTGTCTAATAGTGGAAATAATATTAAATTCAGATTACAAGTTAGCATGAGTATCACATATGCAAATACAACAGTTGAAATCACAAATAGTAATTGTCTTAATTTTGACTAAGTTCGGGTCTTAAATGAGCATGTAGAAGTCCACTAACTTGCTTAACCTAAAATCATGTGAGAAAATAAAGTCAGCTAACGAATTAGCTTGTGAGTAATCACAGTTTTGAGTATACATATAGATTGATTGATTGATTGAGAATAATCCAATTCACAGGTAACGTTAAGACTTATATTGCAATAGTAAGCATATAGATAAACCGACACAATATAAACCCCTTGACTTGACACTTGCATATAATAGACTCCGTACATACAAATAGATTGACTAATTGCCTCTGGCACAATCACCACTCGTAAGCCATGTGGGGTGGGTTATCCAAACCAGTAGATCTACCATTGATACCAGGATTGATTGATTGAATTAGGGTTTACTGTCGTCCAGTTTATCATAGTATGTTCACATAGTTGCAAGTAATAACATAACCTGTCTTGAATTGAATTTAGAATGAAATAACAATAGAATATCATGATTGAATATATTGTATCACATGATTTCCCCAAATGAGAAATGATATAAAAGGGAATATGAATACTCACTTGATTGCTGAGATTAGAATTTGGACGTGAGAGATTAGACACCAATGAATTCCTTACGATTAACCTAAGGATCGGTGCCTCGAATTAGAATAATAGTGATTTGAGAATTTGGGAATGTGTTAGGATTTCCATTGAGTTTTTAATTTATTTAGTTTGAATATGTTGAAATACATAAAATGAATTTATTGATAGTAATTATATTTAGAATTTAATAAAAATGTATCAATAAGTATAACCGTTTGTTTTATTGTTAAAGTGTGGGAAAAACGAATAATTAATTTTATTAATTAATTATATGATAATTAATTAAATATGTAATTATTTAAATAGCACAAAATGACTTTTTGTAATTAATCCGTGAAGCTATAAAATACATATAATTGTAATTATCTTGGATAATTAAAAGTAATGTAATGTCCAATAATAATTTTATAATTTAAATTATTATTAAAAGTTCACTTTTATAGAAGTAATTTTGTAATATTTGTAATTTTATTTATTTAAAACATTTAATAAAATGAATAAAATGTTAAAATAAATTTCAGAAAATAATTAAGTGGTTTTAAAAAATTTTAATGTTTGTAAAAATATTTTCATAATTTTTAGAATTTTTTTAGAATTTTAAAGGCTTAAAATGGCCTAAAAATAGGTGAGGTGGTGTTCGAATGAGGTGTTCTTGATTGTTTTGAATGAAATTAAACTCAGTGGAAGTTTATAAATGGTTCATAGTTCGTTAATGCGGGTTTTCTTTTGATTATAAAAGTCGGATGTGCCTGAAATTGCTCCACTTCGGCCGATCGTGGAGAAGGAAAAGAAGCGGGGAAGAAGGGGGGTGGGGTTGGGATGTTTTCGGAAATTACAAAATGGTCCCTGTTGTTTACATAAGTTGACATTTGAAGTTTAAAGCTTTGTTTCAGTTTTAGATAAATTACAATTTAGCCCCCTGAAGTTTTATATTGTTATTATTTCATGTAAATTTTTATTAATTTCAATCTAAAGTTGTAAAACTTAGACTATTATTGTTAATATTATTATCATTATCATTATTATTAATATTATTATTACCATATTATTATTATTAATATTGTTAATATTATTAGAATTTTAATATTAATAATTATTATTTTATTTAAGATTATTATCACCTTAAATTTTCATAATAATAAGCAAACGTTATAACGCTTATAATGCTTATAATATTATTATTATTAATTTGTTAATCACCCAAATTGAGTATAATGAATCTCCAAAGTTTCAAATTAATAATAGTGTTTATGAATCATAATATTTTTATAATTTGTTCAATTGTTTAAAATAGATGAAAAATAATTTATAATACCATGTTACATTTAATTCATTGAAATGAATATTCTAAAAATGGATTCGGGTTTGCATTTTGAAAATGGGTCGGATAACGAAAATATGCGATGTTACAAGCATTACATTCTCTTGAGTATTATATTACTACAGTTTGCCTTTTGATTTTCAAAAATCATTAAATTACGTAAGCACATGTCACCATCACATTAACTCTATTATTTATTTTTCCATTAAAAATCATGTACCAATTTTTAAGAAGTCAAAATACCTAATTGTGAAATTCTATATCTCTATTGATCTCTCTCCTTCTCTCTCTCTATTTATATCTCTCATTCTTTCTCTCTCCCTCTCTATTACTTTAAACATCTAAAAAAAATTTCAATACTTTTTTATAAACATTCTTTATTAATTAAAAACAAAACATTTTGATTAAAAATATACTTTTAAAAAAATATTTTTGGAAACTATGAATTTTTTAAACAACGTATCTTTCTACATATATGAAATATTCTAAAACCGAACTTTTTTAAAATAAAAATTTTATATGAAAATGTTTTCTAAATTAATTAAAAAATAACCGCACCTGGAGTTTCAAAACAATGAAATATTTATAAAAAAATATTGTTTTGTCAAAAAAATTTTTATTAAAGACAAACTTTTATTTTTAGAACAAAAATAACTAAAACCCATAGTTTTGAAATAATGAGATTTTTATTAAATATGATATTTTTTAAAAACAATATTCTTCGAACGAAATGTATCTTAACATATTTCTAAAACAAGAGTTAAAAGAACACCCTTTATAAAATGAAATTTTTTTGAAAATAATAAAAATATTTTATCAACTAAAACTTACTACATATAATTTTAATTATATCTTATTTAACATATTGTTGTATATTTTCTAACTTTTCATTATTTTTAATACTTGTTTTATTTAATACGTGTAATACACGGGGATATAACCTAGTATATTTATATTCTTTTATTTTCACCAATATAACTTTATAATAGATCCATTTTTAAAAAAATTTACCATAGGGACCCGCAATTCTTTTTTTCTCTTTATTGATAGCATCTCAACAATCGCATGTTTTATTAAAATTAGTTTTTTTCTTAAATAAAACATTTAAATTACTTTTGATACATGTCTACTTCGTTTGGAAGAATATGCTGCTTTAATTAATATGATTCAACTATAATAACATGAAAAGGGGATTTGATTAGCTTTTTAAGTGCTAATCCACGAGCATAGATGCAAAAACCATTATTGCGACTTCTATCCTATATAATCAACTGATAGTTACAAAATGATTAAAAAATGCTTATTTGTTTTTTTTATTTGGTAGATAAAGAACAATGAAATTTTTAAAATTAGTTTAACATTAATGTTTTTTAATATTTCAACTAACTAGTTTTTTACTTCACAACGTATTGCGGCAGCCAGTGGTGGACTTATTAAGGGGGCAACGGTAGCCCGGGCTACCCCTGAGGCCTGAACTCTCGTTTTCAAGTAAAAAAACAAATTTTTACCGTTGTATGTATTTACATATCTCTTAACAAAAATTAGGATACCCTTTACAATTAAAAAGCCCAATATTTTAATATAAGAATAAAAAACCCAATCCAAAAAAAAGTTTATACAACCCCAAAAGATTTTAAAAGCAACCCACTTATTATGAAACTACTCATAAAATAAGTAACAATATAAAATAACTAGAAATTAAGCACGCGTAATACGGCGTGTTTATGAACCTTGTGCGTGAGTCTGTGACATTAACACGATTAAATATGTAAAATATAGACACGAAGTTATGACGTTTTGGTATAGATATAAAAGAGTTAATGTCTGGTACATTACAGCATGAATAAACCTAACATTGAGATGATAATAACACTCAAGAAAATAAAATAATTGGGAAAAATATAAAGAAAACAGGAAGGAAAAAAACAATAACAAAAAAAAGATACTTATGGATTCGTATATATGTCAACTATTTCGAAATCAAAGGTCTAACCATGCCAACCAACCAAATCTCTAGCAATAGTATTAAAACAATGCAAATAAATTAAATAAGAAAGCCTCCTTCGTTAATGTACAACAATAATAGCATAATGTACAAACCAATTTACATAAATAAGTTAGTAATTAGTATTATTTAATTTAGTTTGGATAACTAATTCATTTATCTTATTAGCTTAGTAGTTGATATATTAATATTAGATTATTGATTAGTGGATTGCTAGATTAGATTATTTGATTCATTAGTTGATTATTTGTTTAAATATTTGATTATTTGATTGTTATCATGACTGTTAAATAGAGGTGTAGACAAGTTGTATCGAGCTTTGGATTGTTTTGACACAAGAGAGCTTGATCTCGTGCCCGAGCTCGGCTCATATAGAATGTTAATTGTAAGGATCGAGCTCATCTTGTGTACAACTTTAACTTTAATACTCGAGTCTTTTAGTTCGGATATTTTCAAACTCGAGCTCAACATAAGATCCTCTTGCTTATAATTTGATTATTTTTATCATAGTTTTTTTTATTAATAAACAATTATCTATATTAATATATATTTAATATCTGACACAAGCTCATATATTAAACGGTAAATAAAGTAATCTCGAGCTCAAGCTTTTTTAAGCTCAGCGAGCCGGTCCCGAGTAAATCACGACTTCGTTTGCCTCATTTACACTCCTAGTGTTGAATGTTATTTGTTTTAATTTGAATTTTTTGTCTTCTTGTTGTATGATCCAGCTCAGCCCAAATCGGACCGTATCAAAAAGATTTAATAATTAACAATAGATAACAGACACTTAAAACTTTCCACCCCCATGTAAAAAATTTCTAGGTATGCCGCTGAAGATAAACCTCAATCTAAACAAGTTAGTATTAGCATATAATATTTATTATTAAATGATTGTACCGTAAAAATCATTAGTAAATAAATGTATCGCAAAAATGGGATACCCTTGGTTTTTTTGCTAGATCCACCACCGGCAGCAACTCGATTTTAGATATAAATTGTATCAAAACGTAGGTAAAAATAAGCACATCACAATGTAAAATAAAAACACATGACGTCATGACGGTATATTCGAGAATTAAAAAAAGTTTTGACGTTAAAAATAAACTTTAAAAATACATGAAAACGAATATAAAAATAAACAAAATTTTATTGCATTGTACTATTTGGATATCAAATAAACCTTGTGCGGAGAAATTGATAAAAAAACAACCACATCGAAATACATTAGAATCAAGAAAACATTAGATACTAAAATTTGTTTTAACTTACAATCAAGTGGCCCCTTGCAGCACCCTTTAAAACGTATCCTTACTAATTTTTAAAGGGTTCCTTTATTTAGACACCCCTTAATTTTAAATCAACACCCTTGTACCCTATACGCCGCGTATGGGTCCATACGCGGCGTATAGGGTACATTGTTGATTTAACGTTTTATACCCTATACGGCGCGTATGGGTCCATACGCGGCGTATAGGGTATGTTGTTGATTTGACGTTTTATACCCTATACTCGGCGTATGGGACCATACGCGGCGTATAGGGTTTGACATTTTATACCCATACGTGACTTATGACCCATACGTGGAAGAGCTATACGCCGCGTATGGAGCCATACGCGGCGTATAGCTTATATATTTATTTTTTTTTAATTTTTGAGTTTTTATTTTAATATATACAATATGAATACAATAATAAAATTAAAATTAAAATATATAATTCGCATATTACAAATTATAAATTAAAATAAATTTATATAAGCCGGGGGTTCTCGGTTATTCTCTATTATTGCGTTGTATTCCGAGATACGAATCCTATACATAATCTCCCATTCTGCAGCACGTACGCTTCGGTTAAGAATCCAAAGATTACTTAATGTTGGCATCGGATAATCTCCTTCTAACTTAACGTGGACGAAATGATTGTTGTTGACATGAACAATCGACACGACATGATGAGGCATGACAGTTTTCGGATCAGCCCATAATGGGAAAAATGTTTGACAACCATTATTGCTTAGTAAATGAAGAATAACCCCAAACTTTTGAGCAACCACTAATCCCGTATACGGCATTATCATCCAATGTTCTTCTGGTGCAGGTTCCACACTTTGCCAATCGATGGTGTGACGTAATTCGTTATACTGTCCGGGTACAAAGTATCGAAAACTTCTCTGTACTCCAATTCATGTCTGTCCAACTCTTCTAAAAGCTGTGTCCGCACATACATCCACTTATTTCGTCAAACCCTAAGCCTAAAGCTATTGATCGAAAACCACAATTCCCATCGGGTCGGACATCTCGTATACGTGAAATATACTGATGAAAGATTGACGGAATCCAAATTTTTAACCTGTTTATATTGTTTAATTGGTGATCTCCGACAATCGAAGAAAACTCATTAGTACCCCGTGATACTTTAGATGACGTTGAACGACTACGTTGCATGGCAGGCTTCTGGGGCTTTACAGTTGAACTTGTTCTTCCGGAAATGTGAGACGCAATAAACGAGCTATGTCTCGGCATGTCGCACGTACTTTGTTGAGTGTCGTACTTTTGTTGTTGAACCTTTAACGTTGGACGACCGCGAATATCTGTTTGAACAACAGGCGCTTTTTTTGTTATTTTTCCATGGATATACAATTTTTTTTATTTTTTCCACCAAACTAAATTTTACAGCTGCGGGTTGTGTCATTATTTGTTGTTTCACCCATTCCATTTCTTCTTCAACATCAACTTTTTCATCCACCGTATATGATGGCTTAATGTTATCAAGCTTCGTCCAAAATACGTCAATTGCATCTAATGGAATTTTAGTGCCTGCATTATAAAGTATAAATTAATACATAATTTGTCACTTTAATAGAAAAATGATAATGATGGAGCGACTATTACCAGAATGTTCATATTTTTCCAGCCGACAAGCACAAGGCAAGCCACAACTAGTGAAAAGATGACAACCACATGTTGCATTTGCAGAGCGCATCACATGCAATTTAGTGTTTTCGGCAACTAATAAATCAAGAGCTATGTGTGAAACCTTGCCTCTTAAGTAATCAAATAGCGGAAGTTTATGATGATTCATGGTTTTAATTTTGCTTGTCTCAAAGCTTTCTTTTAAATTTACCTCTTGTGCGTTCACCAATTGATCTACAAACTCCACAAGTCTATCCAGTGAGCTATTTGTTGATTTAAGATGTCTTTTTAAATTTGCATGTTGACTCTCCACCCTATTTGTTGTGCGTTGGCCAAAATTGCGGTTCAAGTTAGCCCAGGCTGATACAAACATTTCTTTGTAACTCTCTAACCAGTTTCTGTTTATATATGACAATACCTCTGAAAATATAATAAAACATAATTAAATTATATATTGAAAATATAATAAAACATAATTAAAATATAATAAAAACTTACTTTCTCGATTCGCTTCAACTAATCGTTCGTAAAGAAGGTTATAGTTATACTCGTAAATCTCCGCCGTGGGAGACTCACACAAACGTGCCCATGCATATTTAAACTTTCTCCAGTCATCTTTTGTAAAACTTGCTTTACAGTGTTTCGCGATATTTTCATCAATATGCCACCTGCATAAACACTTTGAAGCATTCGAAAACACTTTAACACATGCGTTCATTAAAGCGAGATCTCTGTCTGTTATTATGACGCGCGGCTCCATACACTTGCTTAACGTATCTTTCAATCTATTAAGCACCCATTCAAAATTATCTTCCCGTTCTTTGCTAATAAACGCATGAGCAACACAAAATGTCTTGTGTGTGGAGGTCACACCAACAATCTGAACAAACGGAAGCTTGTACATGTTTGTTTTATATGTAGCGTCTATCATCAGCACGTGCGGAAATGCACGCCAAGTGTCGTATGATTTAGGATGACAAAAAAAATATATCTTCTACGACATTAGTATCGGAATCTTCTCGGGTGTAATAAACATACCTTTTAATAGAAAAAGGAAGAAAAATTGATGTTGTTAAGTGAGGATACAAATACAAGTTAGGCTTCATTTTAATTAAGTCTATTGAAGAAAAAAACCTCGGGTGTAATAAACGTACCTTTTAATAGATAAAAGGTTTTCTAAGACTTGCATTGGTGTTTCACCGACTTTTCTTTCACTTCTTATCTTATATTGAGCGTTGTATACGTCTCTGGTTATTGATGCGTTATTAGGATTTTGCTTTTTAATAGCTGATAAGATGCTACGAGGCTCCATGTTCTGATCAGTAAGCTGCTCCACCAAATTGTATTCGTTTTGAGAAAACCTTCTTACAAAAGGATGCCCCTCCATATGTTGAGCAGGATCATGGTTATGTTCGTCACTTCGCACCTCTAATTTCCACGAACGACGTTTGTTGTCGTATATCCCTACTAATTTAAAAGGACATCCGATTTTTTTGCTACCAGATCGTCTAGCTGTTGCTTTACTTTTGTGTTCGCCCGCACGATCACAGATAAGCCATACCTTTACGACCTGACCTTCTTTTTTCTTTGATCTTCGTGTAATAATAACGTAACCATTATCACGTCCTCTATTAACAGCCCAACAGACTAGCTCATCGAGAGATAAAAAATTTTGAGATGTTTCAAACGATACTTTTGTCGTTTGTTTTTCATCACTCGAGAGTATATTATTTTGTTGCGTGTCGTAAGTTGACTCTCGGCAAAACTCAACTTCATCATCGGGAACATACGATTGGTTTAAATCTGGCAGTCCTGTCTCGTAAGCAGATTGAACGTACGCATCATCTTGATTACTATCCACCACGAACGAATATTCATTTGAATATTCATTTGAATATTCACCAAACAAATAGTTACCGTCCCAAAACGACATACCAAACGAATAAAAAGTGTGATGTTTTGAGAGAGAAATACGTTTGGGATTTACAGGAATCGAAAGCATATCGAAAGTGTTATCGAAATCGTTGTTATATAGGTGAAAACGAATCTTGGGTCATGTCATATCAAAATAATTTATACGTGGCGTATGGGTCCATACGCCACGTATAGGATCCTATACGCAGCGTATGGTTCTATACGCTACGTATAGGCTTGCCACGTCTTCCACGTATGGCACCTATACGCTGCGTATATTCGTACATGGTACAAAAACGCTTTATAGTACGTCTGACAACTATACGTAGCGTATGGGTCTATACGCCACGTATAGCGGCCTATACGCAGCGTATGGTTCTATACGCTACGTATAGGCTTGCCACGTTTGCCCCGTATGAGCCCATACGTTGCTTGTAATCGTACATGGTACAAAAAGTACATCTGACACCACCTATACGTGGCGTATGGAGCCATACGCCACGTATAGTGCAAAAGAATTGGTCGCATGAGCACTATACGTGGTCGCAAGAGCACTGTAGTGGTCGCATGAGCACCAATTATTTTGTACTATACGTGGCGTATGGAGCCATACGCCACGTATAGTACAAAATAATTGGTCGCATTAGCACTATACGTGGTCGCAAGAGCACTGTAGTGGAGGAGCTATACGCCGCGTATGGGTCTATATGCGGCGTATAGTTTATATATGTATATGTTTTTTTTAATTTTTTGAGTTTTAATATATATATAATTTGAATTAAAATTATTTATGTATGTATGTATGTATGTATGTATGTGTGTGTGTATGTCTGTATGTATGTGTGTATGTATGTATTTGTGTATGTATGTATGTATGTATGTATGTATGTCTGTATGTATGTATGTATGTATGTCTGTATGTATGTATGTATGTATGTATGTATGTCTGTATGTATGTCTGTATGTATGTATGTATGCATGTATGTATGTATGTATGTATGTATGTATGTATGTATATATGTATGTATGTATGTCTATTTGTATGTATGTATGTATGTCTGTATGTATGTATGTATGTATGTCTGTATGTATGTATGTATGTATGTATGTATGTATGTATGTATGTCTGTATGTATGTATGTATGTATGTCTGTATGTATGTATGTATGTATGTCTGTATGTCTGTATGTCTGTATGTATGTATGTATGTCTGTATGTATGTATGTATGTCTGTATGTATGTCTGTATGTATGTATGTATGTATGTATGTATGTATGTATGTCTGTATGTATGTATGTATGTATGTCTGTATGTATGTATGTATGTATGTCTGTATGTCTGTATGTATGTATGTATGTATGTATGTATGTATGTCTGTATGTCTGTATGTCTGTATGTATGTCTGTATGTATGTATGTATGTATGTATGTATGTATGTCTGTATGTATGTGTGTATGTATGTATGTATTTGTGTATGTGTGTATGTATGTATGTGTGTGTGTATGTATGTATGTATGTATGTATGTATGTATGTATGTATGTATGTATGTCTGTATGTATGTCTGTATGTATGAATGTATGTATGTATGTATGTATGTATGTATGTATGTATGTATGTATGTATGTATGTATGTATGTATGTATGTATGTATGTATGTATGTATGTATGTATGTATGTATGTATGTATGTATGTATGTATGTATGTATGTATGTATGTATGTATGTCTGTATGTATGTATGTATGTATGTCTGTATGTCTGTATATATTTACAAAGATAAACATAAACTGATAATAAACATAAAAGATAAACATAAACTGATAATATATTTACAAAGTTTTTAAATTACATAACAAAATAAAATTACAATACAAAACTACGGGGAGTCAGGGTAATCTCGAGACGGTGGCAACGGCGGAGGATCAGTACCAGAACGTCGCGCCATCTCTGACTGAACCTGCCACTCCATCAGATCCTCAACGCGATCGAGCCGTCGACTCTGCTGCCGTAAGCTCCTAGACATATCCTGCAACAATGTCTCCACACGTGCAGGCAGCCTCACCTCTCTATAAATATGTCGCGGGATCTGAGGCTGAGGAGGCGGCTGATGTGGCTGAGGAGGCGGCTGATCATGTGGCTGCTCGTCGGGTGGTGGCTGATCATGCGGCTGCCCGTGCTGCTGCAGTGGATCGACAATGCCGAGCTACTGAACTGGTGCCGGCTGCCAGATCTCCCCGGGTCGAAGAGAGAATCGTATGCCAACCGGAAACTGGCGTATAATACGCATGCCGAATAGCGTACGACGATCTAATCTCACCGGCTCGATCGGCGGAGACACGTCACCAAGATGCCGAGGAAGATAACCTAAAGATCGGGCAATCAACGTGATGTACGCGCCGCCGTACACCGTTCCTCGCTCCTGGCGATGATAATACGAAGCAAAATACTCCGCCAAACACCTCGCCAGGTTACACCTGGTCCCCGTAATCAAACAGTATAAGTAAAATAAGTCGGGAATGGTACACCACTCCCGACTCTTGCCACGTCCCGTGATGGACGTGGCGATCATCCGATGCAGATAACGGATGAGAGGATCTCGAATGCCGGTGACCCTGCCCTTAGTCCTCTGAAACGGACCTCCGGCAATCTCAGGCCACCACTCTCTCAATGTGCCCTCCTCCATCTCAGTAATACCCTCAGTGAACAGAGGGGTAACAGTCTCCGGCTCATAATAAAGCCCCGAGACAACTGCAAACTGCTCAATGGACATCTGATGTGCATGTCCACAAAGCGTAAAAGAAATCTCCGATCGCTCATCGTCCTCCACCATCTCATCTGGACGAATATATGTAAATGTGGATAACAACTCCACTACCAGCTCACGGTGGGACGGTAAGAATGCGATCTCAAAAAGACGTCTCCACGGCGTATCGTCTCCGATAATAGCAGCAAGACGATCGCGCTCTCCCAACTCAGCCATCACCTCCCAATCTACGGCCTTTTGATGACCGATCTTCATCCGAATAAATTTTGAGCACTTAGCGTGCTCAACGGAACCGGCATCAAACTGCAGCCAAGGATGCTCGGCAATATGGTCAACAACGTCAGCCTCAATCTCAGAATCGAAAGACATATCTGCACAGGTGAACAAATAGGTCAAAAACAACGTATACGTCTCTATATATATATACACATATACATATATATATGTATATGTATATGTATATGTATATGTATATGTATATGTATATGTATATGTATATGTATATGTATATGTATATGTATATGTATATGTATATGTATACGTATACGTATACGTATATGTATATGTATACGTATACGTATACGTATACGTATACGTATACGTATACGTATACGTATACGTATATGTATATGTATATGTATATGTATATGTATATGTATATGTATATGTATATGTATATGTATTTGTATATGTATACACATAAACATATACATGTTATATGTATATATGTACATATACATATATGTATATGTATATGTATATGTATATGTATATGTATATGTATATGTATATGTATATGTATATGTATATGTATATGTATATGTATATGTATATGTATATGTATATGTATATGTATATGTATATGTATATGTATATGTATATGTATATGTATATGTATATGTATATGTATATGTATATGTATATGTATATGTATATGTATATGTATATGTATATGTATATGTATATGTATATGTATATGTATATGTATATGTATATGTATATGTATATGTATATGTATATGTATATGTATATGTATATGTATATGTATATGTATATGTATATGTATATGTATATGCGTATATACATATATATGTATTTGTATATATATATTTACCCTATACGCCGCGTATAGGGCTATACGCCGCGTATAGGGTAGCAGCGTATGGGTCACAGGGCAACGTATAGGTCGAATCCGACCCTATACGCCGCGTATAGGACTATACGCGGCGTATAGGGGACCCACGTATGGCCCACAAGTCGCGTATTGCAACACCCTATACGCCGCGTATATATCTATACGCCGCGTATAGGGTACACACCAATGTGTCTTCGTCCCCAACCAAAGAACTATACGCTGCGTATAGCCCTATACGCGGGGCTGTACCGGCGTATAGTTCTTTATTCCAGTTTTTAAATCACGCATTTTGGGGCATAAAACACTACTTTAACGTTTAAATCAATGAACGATTAACATAATAATGATGTATGAACAATAATACGTACCTGGATGTTGAAAAATCGAAGATCAATACGTGTAGTATAGTGCTATACGAGAGTGTTTTTTTTTGAAGTGTGTGTAAAAATACAAAATTTGAAAGATATAGTGCACCGAGGATCTATACGCCGCGTATGGGCCCATACGCGGCGTATAGCTTATATTCTTTTTTAAATCGACACCGACCTATACGTGGCGTATGGGCCTATACGCCCCGTATAGTTGAACTGATGTGACGTCGGTTGTCAGTCATTAATGTCGCATTAATGGTCGTACCCTATACGCCGGGCATGGGCCGCGTATGGACCCGTACGCGGCGTATAGGGGGGTGTCGATTTAAGATTTTGGGTGTCCCTTTATTAGCACCCTTTTTAAATATATTACAACATATAATAAAGAGTAAAATGTCATTTTAATCCCTAACGTTTTGTTTAATTTATTAATTCAATTCAAAAAAAAATTATCATTTTCGTCACTGTAGTTTACTAAACATTATAATTTTCATCCACTCCACTACATTTGTTTAAGTTTTCAGTTAAATATGATGATATTTTATTCTTTTTCAACATACTATTTATCCAATTAAAACAAATTAATCAATTAATATTCAATTAAAAATAAAAAACACACCTTCACTCCTCTACCATCATCTGACACCACTCGCCACCATTTCCCAAGTTTTCTGACAAATTTGCTACATTACACCAAGTAATTATTTAATAAAAAGATGCACTAACAATTTAATTATTTTTCGGAAATTCGTGTGAGAAGTGTCAAAATTTCCAGACATGTCTCAGGTTGTTTTGTTTATTAGTTTCGTTTTTAATAAATTACACCAACTAATTTAATATGTAAATACTAAAATAATTTCATTTTTTGTTAGAAGTTCGTTAGAATATCGTCTGACAAAATATAATTTAATTTTTTAAATGATTTTTTATAATTTACACCGAGTAATTTAATACACAAATACTACAGTAACTACTCGGCATGTTAGACATTCTTCGAATATTTATTAAATTTTCAATAAACGATGTTTTATTTGTTTAGTTTAAATTTTAGTAACTTATTCTATAGATTTTAATTATAGTAATAAACTACAATGTGTGTACGTATGTACGTACATGCATATGTGCTAGTGTGTGTCTTTATGTGTTATGGTTTATATTTACTAGTGATAGTCGATTACGATTAATATTGGTAAAAAAAATATATAATGATTGTCAATCATGATGAATTAGTGATGATCAACTAGGGGCAACTTGGGTCAATCATGGGCTATTATGACTTATAATGACTAGTTGTCTCATTACCATCCGTTAAAGCACTACCGATGGTTATAATGTGCAAACAAACATATAATACACAAATACATATAGTGTGTATTTTGTGTATGTGTTATGGTCAATATTGGTCAATGATAGTCTATTAGGGATAGTATTGGTGAAAATTGTTTTATGATGGTCAGTTACTAAGTAGTGACTGTGTAATGGTCACCTATGGTCAATTACGGGCAATCAATATTATTATTGGTCAAAGATTGTTGATTAGAGTTAATATTGGTTAATGATCACCGATCAATGTCAATACTGGTTATGGATGGTACCATAACGCCAATGATTAGTTTTGACCTATTATGGATTATGACTCATAACGAGCTACCAGGGATATGATTTGTTAAGGTAAATCTGAGTTAATTGGCCGTTAAGATTATCTAATATGACTCACGATAACCTCATTCAACCCTTTTAATACACAACATAACATTTCAATTCAACCCTTTTAATACACAACATAACATGATAAAGAGCATAATAGGTCACTAAAACCTATTAATGCCCAATATGATCCTTTAAGACAAGTATGAGTTGTTATTGCCTTTAAGATGAGTTTGTCAGTAGTGAGATGATGATGGTTGTAGAAGATGAACAAATAGGTTTGGTGAAGAGAAAGAGAGAGAGAGGGAGAGAGAGAGAGAGAGAGATTGATGATGGTTTTGTGCGGATGGTGCGATGGTGATGTATCTGGGGAGAAGAGAGTAGAGATAGAGAGTAAATGCTGGCGGAGGAAAGGTGGAGGAAAGGTGGAGGAAAGGTGGTGGTAAGGTGGTGGTGGCGACATCAAATGGGTATGAAGAGAGAGAGAGAGAGAGAGAAAGTAAAGAGAGGTGTGAGTTTGGTTTAAAGACCTCCCAAAGATCATATAGGTTCGTCCTTAAATGGTGGTAGTGACGAATGGTGGTGGTGGCGGCGGATGATGGCGATGACGGATGATGATGGTGGCGAATGGTGGATGGTGGCATTGCTTTTTTTTTTTGGAGAGAGAGAGAGTAGAGCGAGAAAAAAAGGTATAGAGTGAGGTGGGTTTTAATAATTTAATATTTTTTAATATAATATTTTTATTAAGAGGAGGAAAAAAGACTAATTTACCATTATGTGCAAAGCACGTGATCTTATTTAACGGACAAAATTAACGTTCGTCAGAGGAAATGACGTAAAGTATTACAAAATTTAATTATAAATAACATTTATAATGTATTTCGACTTTTATAAGTTATGGTCCCACATCCCGAATCACTTGATCAGTCTCAAACAATAATTTACAAAAGTCAAAATGTCAACAATAAGTAAGCCCAAGAGTAATCACATGAGCCCAACTACCAATAAAATGAGCCCAACTACCAATAAAATGAGCCCAACTACCAATAAAATGAGCCCAACAGCCGAAGGAGTAGTTCAACTTTCAAGTGAGCCAAACAGCATTATTATAAACGCACTTAATATAAATTAATAATATAATATAATTAAAACCAAATAACATCTAGAATTCAATCAAGTCTCCACCGCGCGACCTCTAACTCGTTTAATCAGTAACGTTATTTCACCGATGAACAATATAATATAATACAATGTTTTGATAACACTAAAATAACCAGCAGGATGAACCCGTGTTTTAAAACCTAGGGCTGAACTAGTCGATCGGACGGGAATTCAGTAAAGGTAACCGTTCACTAGGGCACTCTCAAAGATGGATGAACATAATCTTTTTTGCTAGTTTTTTTATATTAGCATTTATATAAAGGTCTTTTGCTTTTAACATCTAAAATTTGGTTGTAGATCATCATGATAATTACATTTGTAACACTATACCAAATATATAGCCTAATGGAATAACCCCAGAAGGATTACCACTCAAAATAGTAGTTTTTCCTTTGAATGGAGAGTAGAGACACCCCACCTCTCTAAGTCTAAATACATTTATATCTATAATTATAATTATAAATATATATAAATCCTTTTGGTCGGTTACTACAGTAACCGAGGGTGGTTACGTAATTTTACAGCTCAAGTGCTACATGTCGCCTTCCCACCTTTGCTCACGCGTGTAACTAACACGCCTGGATGCAGAGAGAAGATCGTCTCCCAACAACCACCGCCTCCACCACTCTCACGCTCCCTTCTCCCCTTTGCGATCTCTCTTCATTTTGCAGTGAGGGTGGTTGTGATGAAGATGATGACCAACAACGGTGATATTAGGTTTTCGATAAGGGTGGTTGTGGGGTGATGGCGTTTAAGGACAGATTCAAGATTTTGAGGATGGCTATAGTGTGGACGATGGCCGACGATGGTGATATTAGGGTTTCGATTAGGTAATTATGTGTTGACTTATTCAAATTTTGTTTTCTTTTTTTTTTCTTATTTTTCTAATTGATACTTTGTTTGATTACTTGTATGAAGCATCTTTGATTTTTCAAATCACAATGAAGAAGAAAAAGGTGGAGAGGAGAGAGAAACGATGTTGAGAGACAGGGGGTCTGGGTAGAACCATCGGTTCTCCGACTACGAAGACTGCAACCATTGTGACTGTGAAGTCCTTTACCCCCGGTCGTTGTGGTGCATACGGTCAGGTCAGTTCTAGGGCTTCAGTGGGAAATGTAGGATTAGCGACATGTGACCATCGGTTTCTAGGGTATCAGTGGTCATCCTATGTTTGAAAGACTCATCGGATTTATATATTCGTCCTTCGTAGGTGACCCTAGAGGTCTTTAACCTCTTGATTTTGTTTAAAATTTATACTTGTAGGTGGAATTACATGATTATGTCGTCTAACATATTTGTTTCTAACATCAAGATGAAGTCGATTTTTCGTTTAAGGAGACGCTGTACCATCTATCTGATGAACATCCAACTAAATATGGGAAGAAAGAGGTTCATGTGGCTACCCGTGATGCTAAAATTCAAGTATTATATATCGACTTTGTAGAATAGAAATGGTATTGACGTTTTGAGCACATTTAGTTTTTATGGGAAAGATTTTGCTTGGTTTTGAACTGATTTTTCCATGACAGAGATGGTTCCTTTAATAGCTTTTAGGTCTTCATTTTTCTTAGTCAATTCCCTAATTGGATCATGCTTCTTGCTGCCTTAAATTAATATTTGCATAATAGGTTGAATTGACTTGCAAATGCAAAGAATTATGGGTTCAAATCGTCCCCAAATCCTATTTCGCTGAATGAAAAAAGGTTGCTAACGATAAGATAATGGTTCGCCCTTCATAAGTTTTAATGTAAAAAAAGGCAGATGAGTATGAGTGATAAAGCTATCGTCTTTCTTAGATATATCTTCTTAACATTTATGTTTGAGTGATGTTGCAGGAATATGCAGCTCAAAGTTGCTTTTCTTTTTACTTTCCCTAAGATGAAGCTAGAGTCATCAAAGTCCATAGTCGACGAAGAAAGAATGATTTAGTTCTGATTCCCTGTCTTCATCTTTTCTAGAAAAAGGCTTCCATTTCTCTAGAGTACGAGATCAATTCAAAGAGCACCCTCACAGGTAGATCGTGATTGGACAACATAGTTATTAGCTTATTTAGCTAATGATTGTATACTTTGTTTAACACCATGGTTATTTCATAAGTAAAGGCTGCCTCAATGCCTACAGTAGATATGTTTTCAGGAATGGATATTGCAAGGTACATAGCTTTCTTAGTTCAATTATATGATTGAGAATTCAATAAATGAACATACCTTTCTTAGTTCAATTATATTTTTGAATTGTCAGTCTCACATAAACAATATAATATTAGTACAAGTTACATTTTAACGGCTTACACATTTGGAATGCAAGTATATGGTTTCTCTATTATTTATTTGCAGTGATAGTTGTTGTAGCATGTTTTTTTCTTGATGTCTTTGGTTTGGTTTTTACATTAGAGTTGCAACCATTATGACATGTTTTGATATCTATGTTTTGGTATTTGGGATTGTGAAATTTCCCGCGCAACGCGTGGGTTATTTGAATGTCTTTGTTTTTAGGTATCCAAGGGCATTCTTTCGCTCGCATAGACTTTTTGACTTGCAAATTGATTTGGGCAAATCGTGTGGTTGGTATTCATTCCAAAGATGAAGATGATAACAAATTAGGCACTTTATTTGGTAATCTATACATCTTTTTTCTAGATGTTATATCTCTATCTTAAATTTAAGCTTCTTGATTGATTATCACTACAACTTATAGAAATAAGTGGTTGATCTTTGTTGCAATGATTATCACATGAATCCGAATCAAAGTACCTGTATCTACCGTTATTCCTTAATCAATTTTCTTATTATTTGAAACACAATATTTTTAGTTCTTACAATTCAAGAGTTGATATACTAAAAAGAGTTTTTTTATTCTTATTGTAGATGACATTTGAAGTAAAAGAAAGCAAGGAAAAAAGGTGATACAAATTTAATATCAACAATGGTAAAAATATCAAAGAAACCCACGATGGTACTTTTATTGTGAAATTAATTCAATATACAACGGTTAGTGTATATGGTGTTCATAGATGTTTAGTGCTGGAACAAATATATCTGACATTATTGTACATAAAGTTTTAATTATATACAGGGGTCTCCAACGGCAACGCGCGGGGGAAACTTTCTAGTTTATATTTAAAATAATATAATAAATAAAGGTTTTCAAGTATCATATTTTATCATCTTAGAGCCTCTAAATTTTTGTTTTTCTGCCTAAGTATTTTCCATTTATTAATTTTTATTTACATTTTTAATCTCCTAAATTAATTAAACTAGGTGTGATGCCCCGACGCGCGTTGCGCGTCTTGAAAACAGATAAAACCGACGCCCAGACAACCCATCATCACAACCACAATTTAGTTGTTTCATCACATCACAAACCCACAGGTTAATATAGGAAACAATGTAATCGCTAAAGCGTCACTCAAAAGTAAATACTTTTTGAATCGAGGCTCAGATAAACACATATTGTATGATTATCAGGTTTTTACCATCATAGCCTTTTTTAAAACGAAGACATTACTGAAGGTGCATGAGAGTTAAAAGAACATAATTTACCTAAATGCATCTAAACTAAACCAATAAAAGCGATTACAAATTTGGTTAAAAAATTTCACAGGTTTGGCTTAAATCCATTAACATACATCT
Source organism: Flaveria linearis (assembly GCA_024085815.1). Classification (NCBI taxonomy): domain Eukaryota; kingdom Viridiplantae; phylum Streptophyta; class Magnoliopsida; order Asterales; family Asteraceae; genus Flaveria; species Flaveria linearis. Next base: position 58,950 of record JABSNV010000077.1, read on the forward strand.
AGTGTAACACATGAATATATATTACTAAAGCAAGTAAGAAAACAGATCATAAAAACTGAAAACATGATGCTCAGATCTGGGTATTCGGTTATATGGCTGCAACTCAGGTTGCAAGTACAGAACAACGCACTTGCCATCTCAGAGGATGCCACGCCAAGAAACCACCTCTATCACAGTCATCATAGCAAACATTACCACAAACAAACAAAGGATTAGGGTTCGGGATGGCGTTGACCATCATGATCAACAAAAAATTAAAACCCAGAGGCAGACAACAAAACATAAACTCCAGGGATGAGGGTTAAGATCAGGTATACCCAAAACAAAGGCGACAAACCATAACCACCCCACCACACATACCACCGGTCAACCGAAAGGTCGTCAGCGCCAACGGTGGCGACCGATAAACCAGGGTTAGGCTTTGTTTCCAGAAAGCAACCGGCACGAAGGTCGCCACCTCCATGGACTACTAACCAGCACCCCGCCACCATGCACGAAGCCAGGCAACCCGAAGGCCGCCGGCAACGTCGGCGACGAGGAGAAATCGGCACCGCCCTTTCTCCACTATTATACCCTTTTGAACAACCGATTTCGAGGTCGGGGCAAAGGCGGTGTGAACGTAGCCGGAAAAACAGAGGCGACCGCGTGTATGGCAGTATCTGAAAACCTCAAAATAAATTCGAAGAAGAGATCAAACCGACATATTGCCGCCGCAACCGGCGGCCGTGAACATCCACATGAGCCTATCTCCGCCTTTCCCTCTCCACCGTGCACAGGAGGCGGCAATAGACGCCTCTATCGGAGCCGCCACCCACAAACAATATCACCGAGCATTAAACGCCGACATAGGGGCACCCAACGATCGGCGGAGAGGATTAGAGAACGGCCACCGAAGACAGAGTAGTAGCGACGGAAGATTCAGCCACCGCCTAAAGTCTGGATCTTTAAGGCAGAGGCACAGTGACCAAGGTGAGGGCAAAATACCGAAAATACCCCAGAACACTGTTCATGAGCTTCCTTTTTTCATAATAGGGGAATACCATTTAAATATTTCCATATTTCTTAGGATTTTAAATTTCAAATATTAAATGATTGAAAACTTTTGATTGACCAATAACTTTATTTTTAAATATATTAGTTACTAACTTAGTATCTCGTTATAATATGTGTTGAATAAATAAACTATTAAATAGCCAATAATAAAAATTTATTAATTATAAAATAATATTTTAAGATAAGATTTGATTGAAATCACTTATGAGTAATGACTTTAAATAATAAAATAATGATATTATTTTTATAAATTTTGGTTTTCAATTTTTTATTTTTTTTCAAAATCACTTTAAAAAATATTTTATGTTCTTAAAAAAGTTTGATGTTCTAAAAAAATTATAATTTTATAAAAATTTGTCTATTTAAGATTTACATTTATTGAAAGATCTTTTTTTAGTTTATTAAAAAACTATTTTAATCTATAGATCAAAAAATATCATTAGTAGTTAATATAATTATGTGATACGAGAGAGAGACAGAAAAACTAGAATTGTCTAGAATTGTGTGAAGTATCTAACCAAAACTTTCTTTCATTATAATAGATAGATAATTAAATTTAATTAATTATATACTATGAAAAAAGAAGATTGATGAATAGTAAAAGAAGCTTGATGAATAGTAAAACTGGGGCATTTCCGTCATTTTGGTTTGTCCATGAAGGGTTATTAATCCAAGGATCGCAATTCAGGAATTATCAGTATTAAAATAAATCAATTTAATGATCGCGGAATTATCACTAATTGACGTTTAATTGTTTATAATGATCAATGATGAACACAACCACAGAAACACAATAAATACGAAATCTATAATAATTCAAATGTATTTCATTAACTATAATGTAATGATTACAAAAGAATAATGAATAACTATGAACAATCGAATTCTGTGAAACGAATAATGTTTGATGTTGATGTGACGGTAGCTAGGGTTGCACAATGAACTCTTGATCGCCGTAATATTGATTGATTGTGTTCATCGAGATGTGAAACCTAGGACTCATATTTATAGATGATTTGAGTCGGTTAAGGAAACACCGGATCTCTCGGGATTTGTTATTGATTGTGTTGACTTGTTTGACTTCTTGGAATTTCCAACAACACAAGTATAATGTTATTCCGCAGCAATCTTGTCGTCCGCAGAACTTTTGTTCTTCCGTAGATGATTTAGTCTTCCGTAGCAAAGTTGGTTTTCCGTAGAAAATTCTTCTTCCGTAGGAGTCTTCACTTCATGGTACTTGATCATCTGCAGGAACATGTACTTGGTCATTTGGTCTTGTAAGAAACATATCTACGGATTAACAAAATTGTTCATCCGTAGATGTTTCCTACACTTGGTCAATTTCAGGAAATCCATCCAAGTATATTGTTTCTCCTGTCAAGTCACAAATCAACACACATACATATATGGGGTTAACCTATAGATTCAAATCACATATATATATATTTTGACTGTTACAAATATTAATTACAAGACTTGATTTTCAAGTACTAAGCCTATACAAAATTGATCTAGTCCTATACAATCTAGACCTAACAATACTCCCCCTTAGGCTTAGCTCCTTGTAATCAGTCCTTCAAAACAGCAAGCTCCTTAACTCTTGCTATCATTTTATTGTAGAAGTAAGATACAGCAGTTTTCTGATCATCGTACTTGTACTTGATCTGCATCCTGCTGATCTTCTTCAATGTGTCATAGCTCAGACCCAAAACATCTTCTTCCGTAGTGAGTGTTTCCACTACACTATCATTATGTACAATCTCTAATTCATCTTCTTCTGAGATTCTGAGCTCAGACACTTCAGCTATGGTTGTCCCCTTCAGTAGCCCAGCCTCATGTCTCCTTCTCTTGTGTGCCTTTGCATGCAGTTTATCAATAACTTGTATCATGTGCACGTACAGGCAGAGATCATTCTGGGCTTTTTCATCTGTTAGTTTTGGGAAGAATTTATCATGAAGATATGAAGTGTAGCTGGGATGCAACATCTTTAGCTCCATTGGATCAAAGATTCTTATTTTGTCTCCCTTCTTCCCTTCAACATTTCTCAGCAACACCATCTCTTTATTCTTTTCAATGTATCCCCATTCTGAGATAGGACAAGTGAATTGATTTCCAGTGATGCTTTTGATGGTGTGTGAGCTTCTGGTACATCCCACTCTCTTTAGCAGATCATCATCTACAAGGGATGAGACTTCAACTGTTTTTCTTTTCTGATTTTGTATCATTCTTTTGTGCTCCTTATCATTTCTCTTTGCTTGCATGAGCACATCATCAGTAAAACTAGTCTTCATACCATTTACAGCTGCAGAGAAGTCTCTCCCCCTGAGATGGATTGGGTAGTTGAACATTGGGATGCTCTGTAGATCCCTCATATCTTGCTCCGGAAGGCTGAGCATGTCTTCCACATCATGGAAGTATTGAATCCTTCCAGATGTCCTCTTGATTATTGCACAATCCCAGTCTGGATCATATTTCCAGGCCATAATCCTGTTGTCTTCCACAGAACTGGGAGTTGTGATATGATCATACAGCTGTACGAGGGTTGATTTCTTCTCGGTGATCTCTCGAACAGTTGTTCCTAGAGGCCATACTTTTCCGGGGATCACTGCCCTTGGCTCTCTGATTAGTTGTTCTTTTTCCTTGTGCTGATCTTTTGATTCAACAGTTACTGGATCAGCAGCAAGTTTGCTTTGTTCTTTTGGATGTGGAGCAGTGGTTCTGAACTTAACTCCAGTTTCCAGTTCCACTTTCATCACATGCTCCATCATCCTCCGCAGTTCTCCAGTGGTTCTGCCTTTGAGCTCATGCGGTTTGTAGTTGTGACCCTGTAACCAGCAAGTCATATTGTACTTGGTGAGTTTTGCTGTGTCACAGTGGCCCAAATCCTTCCTTATCTTCTCCAATGATTGAAAAGTTGTAAAGGCTTCATAATCACAGTTTGGGATTATGAACCTGGCAAACTCAAATTCTTTCAATGCATTGGTCATCTCTGATGTGTTCATCCTCTCAACCATGTCATACGGAAAACCATGGTTGATGAGGGTCATGAACATACTGGAATCAGGCCTCTCTTCCATGATATCAGCGGTTGTTAGAAGGTCATCGGCCTTTCCACCCTTATCATCAGTGGGGGACTCTATTCTTGTTAGTTCCTCCCACTCCTTCTCACTGTCATCTTCTTCTCCGGAGGATACCTTCACAGCAGACACTTCTACTGAAGGTGTAGGTGCAGGAGATGGAAGTTTTGGTTTCTTTGGAGAGCTTTCATCTTCTGGTTTCTTTTGTGTAGCTCCAAAGTATTTTCTTTTTCGGGTGTATGAGATCAGCGGCTTAGTAGCTCTACCCGATTGTTTTGCTGGCTCAGCACTTGAATCCACTTTTGTTTTCAAATCAGAGAGTTTTCTTTTCAGGCTTTCTATCTCTAAATCCTTTTGCTTTATTTGCTCAGCCTTTTCATTTTGCTCAAGTTTTAAAGCAGTCTCCAACTCTCGTTTTGTTTGCAACAATAGATCAATAACTTCATTGTTGGATAGTGCATCTTCTCTCAGTCTTTTTAGACTGGCATCCTTCTTCGTCAGTTCTTCATCCTTTTCTTGGATTACACCGTACAGCTCCAGAATTCTTTGTTTTCGCTTATTGGATTTAAGTACCAACTTGTTGTACTTAGCAACCAGAAAGCTTTTGCTCACAGGAATGTCACTGTCACTTAAGTCATCTTCATGGTATGCAGTGACATCCTGAGCAGATTCTTGAACTTCCCGTGTTCATCAGCAGCTTGTTCATCTTTCAATGAAGGTATTGGCTCGGTATGTGCTGATGAAGGTTGTTCTTCTGTGTGTGTTGGTGAGAAAGGAACAGTGCTGGCTTCAGATAAAATTTCTGTGTCTCCTGAGTGTACGGAGTGTACAGACTCAGTCACCTCAAAGGTTCAGTCCCAGCACTTTCCGGTGATTGATGTTTTGGAGATTCTGGTGGTGGTTGTATGGGGGATTGGATTTGTTGTGGAGAGAGTGGTTGAGTGTGATGAGATGAAGACTGAGAGGATGATGATGATTGTTGTTGGATAGGAGATGCTGGCTGAGTATCTTTGGTGGACGATGATGATATTGGTACAGGTGATTGATGGTGGTGAATTGGGGAGATTGGTTGGGTGTTTAGGCTTGCTGGTGATTGTGGTTGTTGAAAGGGTGATTGGCTGGGTGATTGATGTTGTAGTGGTGGTGTTTGGAGTGGTGATTGTTGTTGGTGTAGTGGTGTTTGGAGTGGAGAGTGAGAAGATTGTGCAGAATCAGCAGATGATTCTGCGTCATCTGCCCATGCCAACTCTTGGGGCAGGTCAGCTTGAGGATCTATAACATGTGCGAACATTGGCATATCCGGACCCTCATAATTTCCACTCAGTTTATTCAACACTGATTTGCTCAGGTGTGCTTGAACAAACACATCGCCAACTCTGTTCAACCCTGGAAGTTCTGAGTTGATCATCAGTTGTAGGAATCTCGGGAACATATACATCTTGTCATTCTTCTGCAATTTGACTTGTTCACTCATACAGTTGAAGATGTATTTGGCATAGTTGTAAGTTCTCCCCTCGAATACCCCAATGATTCCGGATGATATATGCCGAGAAAATCTGTCTAGCCCCGACTTCCTGTTCGACATGCATTTCAGGTAGGTGTGACACAAGAATCGGTACGGTTTGCACAGTCTACCCTTCTTGATTTCCCCTTTATCGTAATCACCATCGTACCCCATGAGGTTAAATACCTTTTCAATGTATCCATTCTTGAATACATCGGGGTGCCCTATTTCTCTATCTCCCAGTTCCAGACATCTTCTTATGGTGCTTTCAGTGATTCGAAGACGCCGATTCAGAATCTCAGCCACTATCACCTCCTCATCATCTTGTTCTTCCACTCGTGCGGAGTTCCAGAATCCGATTATGTGCGCCTGATGGATCACAGGCTCAGCCGTCAAGGCGTAGAAGAGCCTAGATCGTCGGAGATATCTGATGATATCTCAACATCCTTCCGCTGCTGGATCATCAGCGTTCAAGAACGCGCACACATTGTGCTCTTTAGCAAATCTATTTGCCATCTGCAAAGAAAATCAAGTTAGAAACCATGCAGTTGAATCGTTTGAATGTCAATAATCGATGAACCAGTTCCGTATTGATGTTTAAGACATGATTTACCTTTGCAGTAACAGTAATCGGTTACTGGATAATGTTGATATTTTGAAATTTTGAAAAAGAGGGAAAATGGGCGATTTTCTAGGTTAATCTGAAAAAGTGCTCTGTAAAAGTGATAAATGAATTTCAAGAGTCAGAAACCTTATTTATAGATTAACTTCTTTTATTAATTATGTTGGGCTCACATTATGTTGGGCCCACTTTCATTTAATCCTATGTTGGGCCCACTTCCATTTATTCCTTTCCGTATCCTAAGTGTTTAGTATGCATTATTTCTTCCGCAGAACATCTGTGGAACCTTGACATCTGCGGATGTCAACATCTGCGGAACCTTCTGCGGATGTCAACATCTGCGGAACCTTACATCGGATGTAAAAGTTCAAATAATGCATTTGTTTTGTTTTGCTGCTGAATCCGAAATCACATAATACTTCTACGGATGAGAGGTATTACTGTGACTTCTGCGGATGCAGAAATTTCACTGTTACTTCTACGGATGAGAAGTATTACTGAAACTTCTGCGGAACTTAAAGTTTGAAAACTTTATATGTATGATATCTACAGAATAGAATCAAATGTTGATGTTGGACATTGTTGACTTTATTTGCATGGCAATTAAGTACAGGGAAGCAAGTTTCCTATATCCTGCATTCAAGTTAGTGCTCAAGTTCCAATTCCTTCAAAGTAATTCAGATCAATTATCAGCTTTTATTGATCAATTATCAGCTTTTATTGTTTTTCATGCATGAACTACTCCCCCTAAATTTGTGATTAATGTGAAACTGTTGCATTCATCATAAATTTAAGTTGTGAACAGGCATGACAGGCATATGACAGTCTAAATGAGAGAAAGTCAGTTGAGATAACAATTAAACATCTGACAAACAGTTACATGCTTGCATATATATATAGGGATCATACTATAACTTGGCTTCTGTTGATGTTGATTAGTTGATTCAATACATACCTGATTGCAAGTATATAGATCCACTTAAATTCAAGCATGAGTATTGTATCAACTAGGCATGCTATTTATCATGTTGTGAAGTTTGTTAATCAGTAGCAATCATGAGTCCCACATTCAATTATCATTAGAGTATGTTTTCCGTAGGTGAGGCAAATCACTACATTCCACACTTAATGACTATGTACATTAAGTTATAAGTTCTATCTTGAGACAAATTACAGTCTCATGAATGCTTTGATGTTAAAGCTCTTTGACTTGATGTTCAATGGATCACAAGTGATTCCTTTTTAGAGCTGAAATATGATCTTCATAGTCACCAGGTCTTTACTTTCGTAAAACAGAGGTGAACTTTAACCCAGGTCTTTGTGTGTTCAAGATTCGAACGTGAACATGAGCTTGGATCTTAGGATTCATATTGATGATAACAAGAATTCAATGAGTAGTTGCTAAAATATATAAATAATGATGATGATGAACATGAAGAACACATATCATGATGATGAATGCTTGATGTTATTGATATATTGTTGAAATCATCATTCAAAAGAATGATGATATAATGTTGAATTCATCATTCATGATGGATGATGATTTATTGTTGTTGGTGAGAAACCCTAATTCACCCTAACATGTGGTGAATTAGTCACACTTTACAAAGATGACATAGGTTAATATATATACTAGTCTAGTAATTAAAATAATTACAAAATAAACCCTAGACTAATATTTTATTGATTTCGTGCTTCAAGTCTTCAACTTTAATACTATTGAAATCTTCAATTTCTTCCAAGGTAGAATACCCAACAATCCCCCTAAATTGTAGATTTTCAGTGTGACTTGAAGCTTGATCTTGTTTTTGTTGAATAGTTATCCAAAGTTAAGAAGTTTTGTTGTTGATGCGGAAGCGAGGTCTTCAAAACTTTGTTACTACTATATTATGTAACAATGTTACTTGTTTTGTTGATAAGAGCCCGAATACGAAGCCCAAATTTGTTTTGTTGATCATAAGCCCAATCTTCAACACTTGAGCCCAATTCCAACTAATGTTTTTGTTTAATGACGGAGCCCAAGAAACAAACCCAATTGTGTTCCCGAGCCCATTTGCAACCCTAGGTTACAAACCCTAATGTTTCAACCCTAATGTGGCCGCAAACGAACTTTGGTTCGGCAACCCTAATTAGGGCTTCCCAAAGTCGCATGAGGCTCTACTTGGCAGCCACATTTAGCAGCCATGTTCGGCCTCATCATTTGGTTTGCAAGGCATCCTCATTCGGCAGCCTTACTGTGGTTCGGGAGCAGCCTTATTCGCAAGAAACCCTAATCCGCAAGAGCATTCATTCGGTAGCCCCATTTTGGCAGCCGAAAAATGGCATTTGGCAGCCCCATTTGCAGCTTGTTTTGGTGCACAAGGTGTCCAATGCAGCCTACATTCGGCACCCATATTCTGGCAGCTTCATTCGACCGCTAGAATCCCACAAGGCAGCTTCCATTTGGCTCACAAGAGCTGCCTTCGGCAGCCTCTTTTGGATCCCACTTCAACAGCCACAAACCCTAATTACCTTGACTGAGGCAGTCGAAAACCCTAGTTGATTGAAACTTGAGGCAGCCGCAAACCTTAATGTTGATTGATTGTTGATTTGTTTTCTTCAAATCTTCAATAATTTTAGCAAACTAAACGTGAAATCTCATCAAATCAATATGAATCCACAACCCCGCTCTGATACCAATTGTGTGTTCAAGATTCGAACGTGAACATGAGCTTGGATCTTAGGATTCATATTGATGATAACAAGAATTCAATGAATAGTTGCTAAAATATATAAATAATGATGATGATGAACATGAAGAACACATATCATGATGATGAATGCTTGATGTTATTGATATATTGTTGAAATCATCATTCAAAAGAATGATGATATAATGTTGAATTCATCATTCATGATGGATGATGATTTATTGTTGTTGGTGAGAAACCCTAATTCACCCTAACATGTGGTGAATTAGTCACACTTTACAAAGATGACATAGGTTAATATATATACTAGTCTAGTAATTAAATAATTACAAAATAAACCCTAGACTAATATTTTATTGATTTCGTGCTTCAAGTCTTCAACTTTAATACTATTGAAATCTTCAATTTCTTCCAAGGTAGAATACCCAACAAGGGTGGCTTAGTCTTTTTGGGTTGCTCACTGTTTAAACATAACCACCGTTGATGGTTTACATAGAGAGGGAGAGATAACAGGTTGGGGGAGATGGTCTGTTTGGGTGACCACCGGCGATTCAACACCAACGCGGCCATCCACCACGTCACCGTCGGCCATCCACCACGTCACCGTCGGCCATCCACCACGTCACCGTCGGCCATCCACCGCCCCAACCCTCTCTATTTGACCTCAACTCTAACCCACCCCTTAAACCATCGTCGTCCAACGACGAAACCCTACATCTGGGTTCGCCAGACCTCCCGGTGTCTCCCACTCCGGCCAACTCCCCCGCGGCATTTCTTTTCCTTTGCGGTAATTACGTGAAGACTCGAGCGGCTGCTGCGGCGGCGGTGGAGGTGGAGGCGAAGCGACGGAAGAAGAAGGGGGGAAACGAGGGTTTAGCGTCAACGCCGGTGGTTGTTGTGTTAAAGTCGGAGGAGGAGGAAGTTAAAGAAGTTGAGATGGCGGATGGTAGCGGTGGTTTGAGTGCTAATAAGGTTACGGGTCAGGAGGAAGAAGGGAATACTGCACCTTTTCCAGACACTTTGAATTTGTGAGGTTTGAAACTTTGAATTTGTGGACGTGTGTTTGTAGTTGCTGTGTAAAGTTAGATGCTTGGTGTTATGGAAATAGAATTGATTAGAAGTTTGGATTAGGAAAATTACGATTCATGGTGTTAGCTACATGGGCTATTTTGAAGCTGTGATTGTCTATCTGGTGGTTTTTTTATTGCTATTTTCTTAAATGGCGTCTGCACTTGTTTATAGTTGCAAGAAGCAGTATGCACAAGATGGTATACGTGTAAGTAATGTCTGGGTAGCATTGTGAATTGGGATGGTTTAGCTCATGCTTCACATTTAGATTTGTTATTAAATCGATAAAATAGTAGTGTTGTTGCTACATGATACCTTGATCAACCAGGATAACTTAGATAGATAGAGTACATGAGTAGAAATAGTGCAAAGTGGAATGAGGCAAGTGTTTCTGGCTTCATTTTCACTGAGGCTTTTAGGTTGCAGTTAAGGTTAATGTAGGTCTTATGTGACCCTACAAGTTGTGTTTTGTATGAAATTCTTGGAGTCTTGATTGCCAAACTGTCTGAATATTCCAATTAATCATATGAATACAATAGTAGCTGATTTCTTTGATCATTTGTTGATTGATGGATAGGTTCAAGTAGGCGGATCACCACAATACAAGGTTTAGAGGAAGTTAGGCAAAGGTGGCTTTGGTCAGGTATTTGTAGGTCGTCGTGTTTCTGGTGGGACTGAACGGATATCCGGTCCTGGAGCCATGGAGGTAAGTGAGATTTTACCAAGCAATCAAATTAGGATACTACCATAGCATTGTTTTCTCTGAAATCAGATTTTTGCCAACTTAATTTTTCGGATGTAACAGGTAGCTCTTAAATTTGAGCACAGAAATAGCAAAGGGTGCAGTTATGGGCCTCCATATGAGTGGCAGGTTTACAAGTATGTGTTTATTTTCTGATCTATCATTGTCATTTAAAATATAGTTTTCATTAGAAGCTACATCAATGTTCATTTTGGTCAAACAACACTCTAGGCGGCAGATGCAACTACATTTCTTGGTTTGTTATTGATGTGTTGCTCGCCAGATGAGCCAAGGGCCGTGATGAGATACCGGAGTGGTGTCCATCGCTTGGCGTGGCATTGCTTTTGCATTGCAGCCACAACCGGCCGTCTGTTCTGAGCATTGGTTACCGATCAATCTCATTTGTCTATATCGATTATCGCGTATGCAATAAACGGTTGTCGAGCACACGTCTTATTGTTGGTTGTGTGTATTCGCGCAACGCGCGACACTGAATACAACTAGTTTATTTTAATTTATACATTTAGAGGTGTTAAGTTTTCTCTTTTAAAAAATATTATGAATTGTTACTATATTAGTTTTTTATTTTGTTAAAAGAATTTCATATGTCATATGTGCTCGCACACACACATATATATCTATTATATAAACTACTTAATAAATAAAAATTCAAAGAGACACGTGACGTAATTCTAAAGCCCACCATAATTTATTTTGCCTAAACATTGTAACTCTTACTTTAAGCAACTAGATTATTTTTTATAATTCAATATCATAATAAACTTATTTTTTGTTAATATATAATATTTTGATTAATATCAACCTAATAAAACAAAATTTTTCTTCTATTTTTTCTTAAATTAATAATGAATGTAGGATTTAAATTGATATTTTCATTCAAAAGTTTGATAATATTAAGTCATTTGTTAACTGTGGTCTTTTAAAATCAAATAATAATTTATCAACATGTAAGATATTTACTTATTGTATTTTCTATAATTCAATTTATGTAATACACGAGAATCTAATCTAATCTATTATAAGCAAGTTTAAGCTTTCTGTAAGAACCTGAGCTCAATTTTGGAGGGGTGGCAAGATGGTCACGCCACCATAATTATTTGTGTCACCACAAGATATCAAATCCGAGTAAATTACACTTTCGTTCTTTAGGATATAAATACAATTTTCTTTTTTATTTGAAAAGATACGTTGAACGTGACTTATTTCCATTGTTTAGGATATAAATACAATTTCCTTTATGTTTTTAATACTTTAAGTATGCAACTAGTTAGTTTTGAGAAAGATTAAAGATGAAAATAGTAATTTACTAAAGAAAAACTTGAGAACACGCTTAGGAGTGCAAATGAGCCGACCCGAGCCTGAGCTTACCGAGGCTCGAGCTCATCTCGTTTTAACTTTACAAACCTCGAGCTCAAGCTTAGCTCATTTGAAGTTATATATCTGAAGCTCGAGCTTGGCTTGTCAAAAAATTTTCAATCCCAAGCTCGGTTCGTTTATCATTAATTATTAAAATTTTATTTTATTTATAATTAATTTTATATATATTCATAATCATTGCAAAACCATTTAAGGGTGGTCGATACAATCAATCTCACAACGAGAGAGTGTTAGAACACTTAACAGATCAAATAGAGAACCGAAGTTAAGTTAAAGATGCTAAGAACACAAGTAAGTAAAAGATGAAACAAAGAACAAGAACAAGATAACTATGGTTTTCAAGAATGTTATATATTGCTCTCAAGTTCTATTACAAGTGTTACTAAGCATAAAGATAAATAGAAGAATCTGAGATACTTTATACTATATCCTACAGCCGGCTATACTTTAAAAGCCATCTGGAAACACTAATCTAGATAACAAATCAATGTATAGTCAGAAGGCAGATTGCATTTGACTTGTAACTATGATATGCCATAGCTCACATCCTAATATATTATAAAAAAGGATAAAAGGTACAAAGTATAAAGTTACAGACCACATACCATAATCTACAGTTGACAAAAGCATGAAATTTTTCACCAACTTATATAAGTTGGTGAGTCTTCAGAGTGGTAGCAAAAATTTGTTCAGCTTTTGTCAAAAGGTGATTAGAGAAAGCATATCTTCTCTATCTTTAGAAGAAATCAGTCTTCAGTCTTTTGGCTTCGGAAGACTTTATCTTTGAAGCTTCGGAAGACTTCATCTTTGGCTTTGGAAGATTTGGTATTTGGCTTCGAAATATTTTACACTTGGTATATTTCTATGAGTGTGTAAAACTTTCAAAGCAACTATACTCTGCGCTTCATGCATACATGCTGAGAGCTCTTTAGTTACTTTGGTTGTATAAGGCTTTAAGTGTAAACCTTATAAACCCCCCTAGGTTGATGCTACCAAAACATAGGAGATTACTCAGATATTGGCAGTCCTTACTAGGATTAAGACCATTCTTTTCTTTAACATTTAGTCAAGATGTCTCAGACTCTTATTGTACCTCCCCATATCATAGAGATCATGTAGAGGAAGATCAAGCATGTCTTACCAGAAGTAGACATCTTGAACTCCTTGATCTCTAATGATATACCATATATCTGGATTTGTAGTAAAAGTCCAGGACAGGATGGGTCTCCCAGCTGTAAGAGTTTCTACATGTGTTGGACTTGTTGAGCAGCCTCTTCTTGAGCTACCTCAGGATGCTCTGACTCTTCCTAAGGTGTAGAGGTGGATGCCTTGGACTTCTTCTTCTTCTTAGTGCCCCTCTTCATGGCCATTCTTTTCTTCCTCTTTGAAGATTTCAACTAAGAAGACTGGCTTTCAGTACCAGGTTGTTCTTGTGTGTCTTTCTCAGTTGGGTCCTCTTCCCTAACAGGTTCAGAAGGAGAAGGATCGAGACCCTGCTGTGGATCAGAAGATGAAGTTGGCTATGGTCTAGTACTAGGTCTAGGTTGTGTTTTCTCTTGGGGTTCAACCTTGACCTCAACTTCTAGTAGAGCTTGATTTGGTGGAGAATATGAGTCAACAAGCTCCCCCTTTTTAATCTTCTGCTTGATCACCTTAATGTGCTCATCCATGATGGATATAGACATTGGACAAAGCCTCCTTCCAAAGAATCCATACAGCTTCAAGAAGCTTATCATCCTCTGCCTATCAGAAGAGTTCTTTTGGCTCTTTTGGATGATGGCTCTTGACTTTATAGCTTCCTTCCTCATCTTCCTCTTAGCATCTTTTGTTCTTTTGTTACTTGTTCCTGAAGTTGCTTGAGGTACTCAAATTATATGTATTCATAGGATAAGGAAAGAAGTGCAGATGTCTGATAGAGGCCTGTGGAACTCGGGTAGCTGATCATGTTATGTATATTTACTTCCTTTGAGGTTGTTGCTTAGTTGCCATAGCCTCTGCCTCAGGACTTTCTTGAACTAGGGTGAGGGTAGGAGCATGTTTGTAGAGTCTTTTCTTCCTCTTTTTTTCCTTGATCTTGAAGAGCAATTCTACATCCTTTCCTTTGACATCTCAGGTTCAGCCAATTCATTAAGCTCTTCTAAGGGAAGAGAGATGAGTTCATCTATGTTATAGTTCCTAGTCCCCAAGTAGTTTAATCTAGCTGCCTTAACTCATCATCCTAAGTGTTTGGCCTAGGGGCAGCCCCGATTGCAGACTCCATGAAGCCTTGGGACCCACTTGAACTCTATCCCTTAGCTTCCTTTTCCTCTCTCTCCTTCTACTCAATCTCCTCAGGAATTAGTTTTCTTTTCTATTTGTCACTCATAAGCCTTGGTAACTTAGGGTGGAGAGAGTTTTGTCCTTCATTGCTTGGTTCAGTACTTAAGCTCTGGTCAGAGAGAGGTTGTGAATCACCTTCATCAGCTTGTGCCTCACTGGGGGTAATGGGTGCTGAATAGTTTCCTATCTTAAGATTCATAGGCTCAACTACTGGGCCTTCAGTCAAGGTTTCCCCTTTGAAGCTAATCGTGGGGTCCACCTCAACATCCAGTTGAACAATAGTCTTGCTTTCTAGCATCTGTCTATATAATTTGGATCTCAGCTCAAACTCTTCTAGCACCCTATCTTGAATCCTATCTGCTAACCTTGCAGCTTGCTTGTTTTGACTTGGATCGACAAGTGGAAGATCAATCAGATAGGTGCTCTTATAAAATCTTAGGTTGGAAAAGTTGAAAATTTACTATTGCCCTTAGATCTAGAGATTACCAGGGATCCTGTATCTATGTCATATCTCCATCCATAATTGGATTCTCAGTGTGATTAGATGGGGTAGGTATAGCCCTTGGTATACCCTCCTCAAACAGACTTTGTATGAGTGAGTTCACATCAATATAGACTTGAGGAGGTTGTGAGTATGGATAGTATCAAGTGAGCTTGGTGAGTCCTTAATGTCCATGCTCTAAGAATAACTCATAGGTTCTATGCTTGTTAAGACTTTCTCACCCTTTTTAGTAGCATCACCCTCTTGCATAGGTGAGCTGGAGGTTAGGTCCATCACATCCGCATGTTCTTGTGGACCTGGTTGAGTCCTTCTGAGTGGTCTCTTAGCTAACTTCTCCTTGAGGTCGGTGATCTCAGATTGCTAGTCATTGACCCTCCTTTGTAGGTACTCACCTGAGATTCCAGGTGACTAACCCTTAAGACTAAATAGGTGTAGGTTTGAGTTAGTTTTTGCACCTTTAGTTTCAGACTCCCCCCATCTTCATCAAAAGAATCACCAGAGGATGAGAGAATTAGACCAAAGTCTTCTTCCTCATCACCAGCACTATGTTCTTGGCTGCTGGATTTCCCCTGTACCATAACAACTTCAGGTTAAGTGTCAATGGGCTGGGTTGCCATGGTTGAGGTCTTAAGGATGTAATCACTTGTTGAAGTGAGAGCCTTTTTCATATAGACCTCCTGAACTTGTTTAGGGAGATCCATCTCAGTAGTGGGTGGATAATATGGGCTAGACATGGGTGATTCAGGAGCACTCATCTCTCCTCGAGCAGGGGTAGAAAGAGAGACTTATGGTACTCACTGAAGCCCATGTCCTTATCATTATAGAATTTTAGGTTAGTTATAGGTTGGTTGAGGTCTAGAGACTGGGGATGGTAACTTTTCCCTGAAGGTTGTTCATTAGAGTTTGAGACTTTAACTGAAGGCTTAAGGCTGTTAGGGTTATGAGCTCATTAGGCTGAGCATGGTGAGATGAGAGTGGTTTGCTTCTTAGGGGAAGTGGAAGCTCTAGTGTCTACTTCCTCCTACTTGGGTGAGGAAATGGGGGCCAGCACAACCTGAGTCGTTTGATTTTTTTGTGTAGGTGATGGTTGTTGGAGGCTGTTTGGGTTGTTTAGATGTAGAAGGTGTGGGTTCAACACTAGCTGGTGATGCTAGGTTTTCACCTTGAGCAATAAGCTCTAACGTTTTGGGACAATGGCTGTTTTTATCCCTGAGAAGACCACAGTAGGCTTTCTCATTGTCTTGAAGATGTCGGGCTTCATCTGTCCTATTTTTAAAATATTACCTATTCCCCTTAACTATGAGCCTAATTCACAGTTAAAATATGCTGGACATATTAGGGAACATATAATATTTTAAGAAGTCTAAGTTAGCAAGTAAATTTGTATATACAAATAGAGAGTACCTGAACTTGACCTCCTGACCATCCCATGGACTATGTAAGAAAGGTCTTCAGAATTTGGTCCCATGCTCCATGCTTGTTAGATAGACAATGGAGACCTTCCCTTTTCTAAAGGTTCTTACGGAATAGACAAAAGAGACCTTCCCTTTTCTAAAGGTTCTTAAGGAGTAATCACCTTTATATCCTATCTGCCTGAAGGACTGGTTGAAAGCAAACTTTGGCAAGGACAAATCATCTTCTACATCATCCAGCCTTAGATAAGTGTTAATGGAGGCTAAAATGATAAAAATTGTCCTCCACTGCACTGTGGCACACAGTGCCTTCTCCCCATCCATGGTGACCTCTTAGCAGGTCCTCCAAAACTCCAACATTTGATCTTTATAAAGTGGAGGATCTATGGTGAGGGTGGTGAACTAGTTAGACAAAGTTAAAAGTTAGCAAATCTCTAAGAAACCAGGATCTTTCTCAGAGTTTAATAGAGCAACCTGGTTGCGTTGCCTGTGTAAATGCATTAAAAAATCTGGTTGGTTTCTAGGATCAAGGTTGTCCATTTGTAAGTAGCTTTATGGTCAAGAAAGGTAAGAACAAATGTGGTTTGTGGGTGAATTTAGGTTAGAGAATTTTGCAGATGAAGAGGAAAGTGAAAAGGGGAACCGTTAAGTGTGTATATATATATATATAATGGATTTAAGAAAAAGTTAATGCAAAATGATAAACTTTGAAATCCGGATGTCTGTTCCATCTCTGAAAAAGCACACAAAAAGATAGTTTTCTTGGAAGTCAAAAATCATCTGAAGGTAATTTGTCTTCGGAAGTTTTATAAAAACTTCCGATGCCAATTTGACATCGGAAGATATTCATGAACTTTGTGAAAATTTTGCTTCAGAAGAAAATTACGTGGAGTATTTTTACTTCTAATACATATTTTATTTCAGAAGAGATTAAAAACTGAGAAGTTTTATTCATAAGAAAATAAATCTTCCGAGACTTAATTGCTTTCGGAAGAAATTGTCCTTTAAAAATATATAAGTACTTAGAAGCATATTTAAGCTTCAAAAGATATATCAAAATTTCTTCAGAAGGTAAATCTCTTATAAGTAGTTATTTGATTTAAAGACATAATGTTCTTCTGAGGACAACTTACAGTTTTTCTAGAGAAAATATGTCTAAAATTTCCATAATTCTGAGGAATATCATTTGAAAAGTTTTCTTCCAAAGTAAACTGGGCTTATTTAGGCGATAATATAAACAACTTAGGATACACATATTTTAGAAATAGTTTTGAGTTAAGTTTAAGAAAATATATTCGAAGTTAATCATCCCAATAGCTGATAAATGATATTTAAATCTTTGTCATCAAAAGCCTTTATAAACAGATCAACATATTGTTTATTTGTATTAACTTTGGCTAGTTTTATCAGTCCCTTTTTAAAATTATCTCTAATTAAATGATACCTAATGTTGATATGTTTTGTCCTTGAGTGCTGCATATGATTCTCTATGATAAAGATAGCACTGTTGTTGTCTATATGGATTGGAGTCTCTTTAAAGTTGAATCTATAGTCTAGCATCTGATTCTGAATCCAAAGCACTTGAGCACAGCAGCAATGTATTTAGCTTCAGCAGTTGATGCAGACACACAGGATTGTTTCTTGCATTGCCATAAGACTATTCTTCCACCAAGGAATTGAAATCCCTCAGATATAGACTTTGCACTCATATTACAGCCACAATAGTCACTATCTGTATATGCATACAGATTGATGTCAGAATTCTTTAGATACCAAATGCCTAGTTTAGGAGCACCTTTGAGATATATAAAAATTCTCTTGACAATAATCAGGTGTGAGGCTTGATATCTTACACAAATGCATGTGGCAAACATGATATCAGGCATGCTGTATGTGAGGTACATAAGAGGCCCAATCATAGCTCTATAGAGATGTTCATCTACACACTCCCCTCAAGATTAGGTTCAAGAGAGTAGTTTCTTGCTATGGGTGCCTTTGCAACCTTACATTCAGTCATGTTGAATTTTTTAAGTATGTCTTGTACATACTTTGACTGTCTTATGAAGATGTTATTATCAACCTGCTTCACTTGAATTTCTAGAAAGAAATTGATCTCTCCCATGTCACTCATTTCAAATCTATTCTTCATCAGCTTCTCAAAGTGTGTAGAGTTTTGGATTAGTTGACCTAAAGATAATGTCATCTACATAAACTTGAACCAACATTAAGTCATTCCCTATTCCTTTGATAAAGTGTGTTCCATCTATAGTACCTCTCTTATAGCAATGCTAACAAAGATACTAAGATAGTGTCTCATACCACTTCCTTGGAGCTTGGTGCAGACCATAAAGAGTTTTATCAAGCTTGCAGACATAATCACGATGATCTGGGTCTGCAAAACCAGGTGGTTATTTGACATACACTTTCTCATAAATCACCCCATAAAGAAAAGCACACTTGACATCAAGTTGATAGACCTTAAAATCCTTGGATGCAATAAAAGCAAAAAATATTCTAACAGCTTCAAGTCTTGCCACAGGAGTAAAAACATCTGTGTAGTCTATCCCTTCTTCTTGTATGTATCCTTGAACAACTAGTATAGCCTTGTTCTTGATGACAAGTCCTCTATCATTCTTCTTGTTCCTAAACACCCATTTGGTACCTATGGTAGTCTTCCTTTGAGGAAGAGGAAATAGGTTCCAAACCTTTTGCCTTTTGAATTGAAGCAGCTCCTCCTGCATTGCTTCAATCCAACTTCCATCCTTCAAAGCCTTATCAACTTTCTTTGGCTCTATCTAGGACAAGAAGCAAGATTATAGATAAACATTTGTGTCATGGGTTTGCCCTCTTTTTCTCACTCCTGTGTCAACATCTCTAATGATACTTGTAGTGGGGTGTGACTTGTGGATCCTGAGTTGAGGAATCACAACAAGTTGATTGGACAAATCCAAATTTGTGAAGTTTAGATCTGGCAATGGAGTGTCACCCACCACATAAACACACTTATCAAGAGGAGCTTGATTTAATGAGTGTGTGACATCATTGATGTTGTCTTCCACGGAGTGGTTATCAGCATCAAGAAATTCTTTATCACTATCACCACCACCATATCCTTCTATATTTGAAGCTCTTTCATTTGAGTTCTATGCCTCTAAGCTGGAATTTGTAGGAACCTTAGGTGTATCAGCTAAATTTGTCATTGTTGTGCTAATAGGAACTCCATCTACAGTGTTAGTTACCATTGGAGCTGAAATAGTTTTCTTGTTTGGTCTTCTCAGCTTAAATCTTGGGTCAAGATCTCCTGTTGGTAAGTTAGCTGTAGATCCTGAAACATTCTTATAAGATTTGTTAAAACATTTGGTAACTAAATCAAGATCAAACAACCAATTAGGACCAAATCCTTTCATACTTGGAGTGTGCTTATTGAAAGTCATATTGGCTGACTCCTCAACTACTTTAGTTCTGAGATTTTATACTCTATAAGCCTTAGCTTAAGAAAGTATCCAATAAAGTGTCCACCAGCTGATTTCTCAACAAACTTGGCTACTTGATCTTTGGTATTCAAGATGGTGCAAGGATATCCAATGATCTGAGGAAACAGATGAAAGGTCTTCTTTTATGCCATGGCTTATAAGGAGTCTTACCATGAGTCTTAACTACAAGAACTCTGTTTTGCACATAGCAGACAGTGTTGATTGCCTTTGTCAAGAAGGTGATGGGCAGTTTAGAGTTAGACAACATAGTTCTTGCAGGTTCAATAAGTGTCTTGCTTCTCCTCTCAGCAACATCATTTTACTGAGGAGTCATGGGAGCACTATATTGTCTTATAATACCCTTTTCATCATAAAATGTGTTAAGGATTTGGTTCTTAAATTTAGTTGCTTGATCACATTTTATGGTTTTGACCTTGTGATTATATTGATTCTTAATTTTCAGAATGAAGTTCTTCAAGATCTTAGGAGTCTCATCCTTAGTTCTAAGGAAGAAAACCTACGTGAATCTTATGAAATCATCTGTGATCACCAAACAATATGAGGTCTTTCCTAGACTCATTACACTGGTGGGTCTAAAGAGATCCATGTGTAATAGGTATAGGGTGTAATGATGAGATTTTTTTCCTTTGGCTTGTGAGACATCTTGTGTTGCTTTTCTTTAAGACATGCAGCACAGTGATCATCACTTCTAAACTCCTTCTTTGACATTCTAGTTACCAATCATTCTTAATTAATTCATTCATGTTCTTAAAGTTTACATGGCATATTCTTTATGTCAAAGGAAATACTCATCACTATTTGCTTTAGATAGAAAGCAATCTCCTGAAGGGGATGTTTCCTTCAAATCCATCTTGTACACGTTCCATTTTCTTGGGGCTCTAAGCAAGATATGCTATTGAGGAATGACCACCCCAGGCTTAAGAATAATGCACTCATACTCAATGAAGAGTATGTTGTGTCTCTGATCATAAAATTAGGATACACTTAGTAAATTGTACCCAAGCTCCTTAACAAAGTTTACCTTTTTCAATGCTGTGCTTACCATTTGTGACCTTGCCCATTCCAGTAATGTAACCATGCCCATTCCAGTAATGTAACCACCTGCATCTCCTCCAGAAGTAACTGCCCCTCCATCAATCTTCTCAAAGTTTTAAAGCAAAGAGCCATTGCTTGTCATGTGCCTGGAACAGTCACTATCAATGATCCATATATTTCTCTTAATCTTTAGTTGTTCCTGCATAAAAGAAATGGTTAGTTACATTTAGAAACCCAAGCCTCATTGGTATTAGACTTGTTAAAGTGAAATGAAGACAATGCAACTCTGAATGATCCTATGATCAGACTTTGAGGATAATGTCCTGTTGTTGATGAAGAACTTTCAGTGACATTGTCTTCCTTTATCTTCCACCCCATCTTTGGAAGATAAGACTTGACCTTCAACACTTCAGAAGTTTTGACAAAATTGAAAGTTTTGGAGACTAGATCTTCAGAAGATCTTACCTTTACTGCAGGAATCTTAAGGGCTTCGGAAGTATTCTTTTCTTTCAAATGCAAATTTTCACTTGTCTTCTTTTTCACTTTGGAGCTTTTGAAAGGAAAAGATTTTCCTTACAAAGCTATCTTCTTTTTCTTCTTCTCAGAAGTCTTCTTCTTGGTCATGTGGATAGTACTTTTAGGATTGTATATGTAATCCTTGGCAAAGAAGTACTACCATACATGATGCAATTAATTTCTTCCTTCTAAGAGTCTTCTTGTGAGTAGATAGCTGAGCTTGATCACTTTCCATCTCCATCTTCATCTTCTCAGATAATGTAGCAAGCTTTTTAGGGTGAGGCTTGTTCTTGTAATTGGATGGTTCAGGCTGTGCAGCAGTGGTACATTGCTGGTGAGCTTCTTTTCTTCGCAAGGATAAGTTGGAAATGAACTAGAACTCCTGGTACTAGAGTTCATAGTTGAGTCCTCAGCCTTTTCCACTTCAAATCGTGCAGAGATAAAGACTTGTTTCTGCTTGAAGTTAAAAGTGGCCTTGATCTCTTAAGCCTTCTTTTATCTTCTCTTGGCTGCTCTGAACAAGTTCTTCCTATTAGACTTTGTCATCCCTGGTTCTTTCCTCTCCTCAGGAGAATAGTGACCCTTCTTACGATGATCTTCTTCACTCATCTCTGATCCATCCTTCATTATCTTCTTTTCATTCTCTTCTTGAATAGGGATCTATGAAGGGAAGCTCATCTTGATAAGTTTCACACCTTGGAGATCTTATAGAAAGTAGAGTGTGTGGAGGAGCTATCTCAGTAGATCCTAGTCCCTGCTTATTCTGGTAACAAACTTTGGCATGCAAGGATGAGAATATTATATTCTGAAGTCTCTTCTTCAAGAACACATTTTTTGCCCTGGCTTTGCTGATCACAAGCTCAACCTGGCATTCAGTTAACTTAGTGATGAGATCTTTGATTTGAGTTCTGTAGTTGGTGTGTTCATGCGTAAGAGTTGAAATGGTTTTCTCTAGATGTTCTATTTTATGTTTGTAATCATTTTCAGCTTTCTACAATTAGCTTTTAAGATGTTTAAGGACTCAAGGTCAGATCTCATATCTAAGTTATAGGACCTATATCTGTTAACTTTATCAATGCACTCTGAGGTATAAAGATGTTCTAATACCTTGGCTTCTTCATGTCACACCGCCACTAAAGCGGAAACATAGAAGTGTAACGAAACTAAATATCAAGAATAATATTGTTACAAGAGAATATTAAAAGCTCTAATATAATGAATATACTCTTAAATGTTTAAGATGATTGGGTTATAGTTGTAACATCCCCATTTTCAAGTTATAAACCCGAACCCGAACTAAAATCGAACTTTCATACGATATGAATTTCTTTATTTAACTTATTCTATTTATATTAATGAATTATATAGATTAGACGTGTAGTTTAAACAATATCGTGAATTGATTTATTCAATTTATCATTTAAATAACTTACAATAACTCGTTGATTTATAAATAATTCTTTTTTATAAAATTATAAAGTTTATTAATCATGTTATAAAAAATAATTGAATGGAAAAGACTTTATTAAAACTTATAAAGTTATAAAATGAATTTTAATAAACTTATAAAGTTTTATTAGTAATTATGAATTTTAAATAAATAATCAAATTATAAATTTTACAAGTTTTATAAAAGTTATAAAGATTAATAAATAGATAATTTGATTGTTTATTCAATTTAATTTTATAAAGTCTATAAAGATTTTATAAAAAAAATAAGTTGTTAAAATTAAAGTCTTCATAAATTTAAAATTTAAATTTTAATTATTATTTTATTATTTAATTTTTTATTTATTTTAAATTCTAATCATAACCCCCTTTTAAAAGACTTATAACTCACCATTAACACCATTCATAACCTCCTCCTAACCTCAACTATAAAACTAAGGTTTAGGCCTCACTTTTCATTTGCTCATTCTCTAAAAATCTCTCTAACAAACCTTTCTTCCATTCTTTGGTTTTGATCAAATTTAAGAATTTTCTTTTACAAGTAATCTCAATAAGTTTCTAAGACTAAGGTAATCTTAGATTGATTTATATTAAGCATTTTTATATTCTTTTAATCATCCTAACATCAAATTGTTCTCATGTTCTTACTTTTATTCTTTCTTCTACTAAATCTCTTTTTTATCATTATCATTTGATCATTAACCATTTAATGTTCACTAATATTATAACAATCACTAAAATCCTTAAATCAAGCTAACAACACACTAATGTAAACAAAGAATCCTGTTTGCATATGAACGGCTATGCTGCCGCATTCGGTTATTCCACAAGATTATTTTCCTAAGTGATGGTTATGTTGAAGTCTTGGAATATTTTTGATATAACTCAAATGAAGTCTAATATATCATATATCAATATAATAATTTGTTCTAACCCGTCTCATGCTTTAACGATTTTAAAAGTGCATATAAGTGCCTTACTACAATTCTGGCAGAATATAATCTGACTTCAACCGACCATAATTTGATCATAACAAACTAAATTTGAGTGAACTCAGAATCCAATATTAAATTCATTGAATTAACTTTTCAACGACAGTTTATATTTCTTCAAACTCAATCGGACGACTCAACAATAGCCTTCATAAGATAAGTGCGCATTTCAGCACCTTCTGTCTTGTGCTACTTGTTTGACCTACTTACGGATCTTTTTATAAAAATGTTTCTGAATGAAAGTTGTCAGGGAGACTTTGAACTAGCTAATGTAAATTTTTATAATTTAATGAAACCGTTTTCTATTTTAAAAACCGATTCAAACACATACCAAACATTCTGTCCAGAATCTAAAATTGGTACAATAATCATTTATCAATCTACCTTTCGCTTATTGGCATTCCTAAGCGTCCTAACTTCTTGTAATGAATTCCAACGTCAAGTTATTGTTTTTTTATCATTTAGGACATCACCTTTGACTCTTGACATCCAAGCTTTCTTATTTACTCTACAACCATCACTATACTTGTAGTTTTCCATGTGAGTTTCCTTGCCCCTTTTTTTACATTATTTCACACCGTTTGGGGTGAAACATGTTAATCTTATCAACATACACTTGTAAACGTTTAAATCTTGCAAAGCACTTGCAATTCATACTTATATTTGTCATGGTTATTTGTGTTATTGTAAGTCTTATCTAAGATACATATTTTGTTTATAATCATTAACTATTGCTAGCCTGGCGAGGTCTTAGATCTATGGGCCTGACAAGCCTATTTGGTGCTAAAGCTGATGTATTGCCGGCTCCTGATAACGTATGACTTGTTCATCATGGGAACCAAGTACACTTAGCCAATTATATAAACTTGTAATTAAGACGAGGTTTGATTGTAGCTATATGTGTTCTATAAACTTGCATAATTTATAGCCATTGACATGAATTGCTACTTGTAAACCTTTTTATATATATACGCTCATGTTTAACCCATGGAAACTCACCAACTTTCAAAGTCGAGCCTTTATTTTTAACATGTTTCAGGTTTACTACTTGAGGGATTCTTCTTGCACATGTAAGACTTGGACCTACTTTAACTAAATATTTTATTTCTTTGTTTGAATCTTTTGTATTGTAATGATTTATTGTCTTGTAATGTTCAATCAAAAATGATATTAATATTATTCCAACTTATTTAGTTCCATGTGCTATGAACAATCGTTTCACATTCGTCCGCCTCGATGACTCCGTCGTCAGTCGGGGTGTGACAGATTGGTATCAGAGCCATGGTTATAGGGAATTAGGTTATTAGAAATGGAATGACCTAGACTATAACTAAGTACCCTTACACATGAGTCCTCTCATGTATTTTATATGCTTAGATAGGATTTTATGTGCCTTATATTTTTATATTTGATTATGTGATTATATGCCTTATGTGATTCTTCTTATACTTTGAATCTTATCAATGAACACACGAATCTTAAATCATATTCTAAGGCATTGTGTGCCTAAATCAAATGGTTTTCAAAATGAGCTTTGAATCGTTATTCGTGGTTTTCAAATTTGTCAAAGTCTGTGTATTACAACTTGAAACATGTAATGCTGAAAGAGCGTGATGCCTGTATATCAAGGTGTTCTGTCTAGGAAAGGTATTCATATAAATCCAAATCAACCAATGGATCCATTTACCTTATCTGGGAACCCTTGGGGTGAGTGTCCGCTTATAGGTACGCATGTCTTCATTAAGGCTGTAATTGACCTAATACTTTGATAAGTCAATGTAATGCTTTGGTTTGTAAACCTAACATTACACTCGAAACACGTTGTTAATTTGAATTGTCTTATCATTGATCTTGTCTTCTTGGAATTTAAAACTCATTACCCAATTCTCACAATGACTTTTAATAGTCTTTTTGAATGTCTTTCCCTCAAAATCGCACTTATTCTGAAACCTCATTACAATGATACTCTTATTCTAAACTAAACCATTAATCTTAACAAACACGATTCTCGTATCAACTTTAAACTAATGTAACATTAAAACCTCAATGACTTAGTAAACAAGAATCGATTATCTAAGAACCATGTTGAAGTTATTTGCTTGAGAAGCTCCTATGAATTCACATCTCATCCAAAAGTGTCTTAAACATATATCTCGTGTTCGTAAAAAGACTCTCGTATTGATCTAAACCTTGTTGTTGTATTCACGATAAAACCTTCCTAATCGTCACGCATCGTCTTGAATACAAAAGCTTATCAACTAAAATTTTAAATTGATGATCTTATACACTTTGTCAAGAAACGCTCGAAATCTCGAATCATGAAATTTAACAAACTTAAGCATAGCAAAACATCATAATTAAACTTATTGAATTTAAATGTTCCCAAAAGTTCACTTGCAAACACGAAATGAAATTCAAGTCCCCTCATATCTTTGAAATCAATCTTCTCGTGAATAAATTTCGGGACAAAATTTCTTAAAGTAGGGGAGACTGTAACATCCGTCATTTTCAAGTTATAAACCCGAACCCGAACTAAAATCAAACTTTCATACGATATGAATTTCTTTATTTAACTTATTTTATTTATATTAATGAATTATATAGATTAGACGTCTAGTTTAAACAATATCTTGAATTGATTTATTCAATTTATCATTTAAATAACTTACAATAACTCGTTGATTTATGAATAATTTTTTTTATAAAATTATAAAGTTTATTAATCATGTTACAAAAATAACTGAATGGAAAAGACTTTATTAAAACTTATAAAGTTATAAAATGAATTTTAATAAACTTATAAAGTTTTGTTGGTAATTATGAGTTTTAAATAAATAATCAAATTATAAAGTTTATAAGTTTTATAAAAGTTATAAAGATTAACAAATAGATAATTTGATTGATTATTCAATTTGATTTTATAAAGTCTATAAAGATTTTATAAAAAATAAGTTGTTAAAATTAGAGTCTTCATAAATTTAAAATTTAAATTGTAATTATTATTTAATTTTATATTTATTTTAAATTCTAATCATAACCCCTTTTAAAAGACATATAACTTACCATTAACACCATTCATAACCTCCTCATAACCTCAACTATAAAAGCAAAGTTTAGGCCTCACTTTTCATTTCCTCATTCTCTAAAATTCTCTCTAACAAACCTTTCTTCCATTCTTTGGTTTTGATCAAACTCAAGAATTTTCTTTTATAAGTAATTTAAAGAAGTTTCTAATACTAAGGTAATCTTATATTGATTTATATTAAGCATTTCTATATTCTTTTAATCATCATAACATCAAATTGTTCTCATGTTCTTACTTTTATTCTTTCTTCTACCAAATCTCTTTTTTATCATTATCATTTGATCATTAAGCTTCTAATGTTCACTAATATTATAACAATCACTAAAACTCTTAAATCAAGCTAACAACACACTAATGTAAACAAAAATCCCGTTTGCATATGGACGGCTATGCCGCCGTATTCGGTTATTCCACAAGATTATTTCCCTAAGTGATGGTTATGTTGAAGTCTTGGAATATTTTTGATATAACTGAAATGAAGTCTAATATATCATATATCAATATAATAAATTTGTTCTAACCCGTTTCATGCTTTAACGATTTTAAAAGTGCACATAAGTGCCTTACTACAATTCTGGCAGAATATAATCTGACTTCAACCGACCATAATTTGATCATAACAAACTAAATTTGAGTAAACTCAGACTCCAATATTAATTTCATTGAATTACCTTTTCAACGATAGTTTATATGTCTTCAACTCAATCGGACGACTCAACATAGCCTTCACAAGATAAGTGCGCATTTCAGCAACTTCTGTCTTGTGCTACTTGTTTGACCTACTTACGGATCTTTTTATAAAAATTAGAGGTGGCAAAAGAGATCCAAAAATGTGATTTTGGGTCATAATGGGTGTTTTAAAAATAAAGATGGGTTAGAATGGATTAAATAAAAAACACAAGTGGGTCAAGATGGGTTAAAAGCTTTTTGGAAAAAAAGAAACATAGGTCAAGACGGGTTTTCAAAATTAGATTTACAAGTCTAATTCAACGTTTCTTTCACTCAAATTGATCGCCTCCGTCGCAAAGGCACCGCCGTACCACCACCACCACACCACCGCATCACCACCGGTCCACCACACCACCACCGCATCACCACCGGTCCACCACACCACCGCTGCATCACCACCGGTCCACCACACCACCAACACACATACAACCTCCCACCTCTGTCGAGTTTTATCGCGCATCACTACCGGTCCGCCGCGTCGCCACGGGTCCGCCGCGTCGCCACGGGTCCGCCGCGTCGCCACGGGTCCGCCGCGTCACCACGGTCCGCCGCGGCGCCACGGGTCCGCCGCGTGGCCGCCACGGGTCCGCCGCGTCGCCGCCACGGGTCCGCCGCGTCGCCGCCACGGGGTCCCCGCGTCGCCACGGGTCCGCCGCGTCGCCACGGGTCCGCCGCGTCGCCACGGGTCCGCCGCGTCGCCACGGGTCCGCCGCGTCGCCACGGGTCCGCCGCGTCGCCACGGTCCGCCGCGTCGCCACGGGTCCGCCGCGTCGCCACGGGTCCCGCCGCGTCGCCACGGGTCCCGCCGCGTCGCCACGGGTCCCGCCGCGTCGCCACGGGTCCCGCCGCGTCGCCACGGGTCCCGCCGCGTCGCCACGGGTCCGCCGCGTCGCCACGGGTCCGCCGCGTCGCCACGGGTCCGCCGCGTCGCCACGGGTCCGTATATGCATCTATCTATATGTGTTGTTGGATTGTAGAATATTAGTAAAATAGTGTTGACTTTTTTAAAATGATCGATCCTGATCCGACCCATCCTGATCCAAATCCATATTGACCCAAACCCATATTGACCCAAACTCATCCTGACCTTTTTTTTAAATGACCCATCCTAACCCAAACCCATCCTGACCCAAATCCATCCTAACTAACAACCAACCCAATCCAACCCACCCATTTTGCCACCTCTAATAAAAATGTTTCTGAATGAAAGTTATCCGAGAGACTTTGAACTAGTCAAATGTAAATTTTTATAATTTTATGAAACCGTTTTCTATTTTAAAAACCTGTTCAAACACATACCAAACATCCTGTCCAGAATCTAAAATTGGTACAATAATCGTTTATCAATCTACCTTTCGCTTATTACATTCCTAAGCGTCCTAACTTCTTGTAATGAATTCCAACCTCAAGTTATTGTTTTTTTATCATTTAGGACATCACCTTTGACTCTTGACATCCAAGCTTTCTTATGTACTCTACAACCATCACTATACTTGTAGTTTTCCATGTGAGTTTCCTTGCCCCTTTTTTTACATTATTTCACACCGTTTTGGGGTGAAACATGTTAATCTTATCAACATACACTTGTAAACGTTTAAATCTTGTAAAGCACTTTCATTCAAACTTTTATTTGTCATGGTTATTTGTGTTATTGTAAGTCTTATATGAGATACATATTTTGTTTATAATCATTAACTATTGCTAGTCTGGCGACGTCTTAAATCTATGGGCCTGACAAGCCTATTTGGTGCTAAAGCCGATGTATTGCCGGCTCCTGATGACGTATGACTTGTTTATCATGGGAACCAAGTACACTTAGCCAATCATATAAACTTGTAATTAAGTCGAGGTTTGATTGTAACTATATGTGTTTAATAAACTTGCATAATTCATAACCATTAACATGAA
Organism: Flaveria linearis; assembly: GCA_024085815.1. Classification (NCBI taxonomy): domain Eukaryota; kingdom Viridiplantae; phylum Streptophyta; class Magnoliopsida; order Asterales; family Asteraceae; genus Flaveria; species Flaveria linearis. The sequence goes on from JABSNV010000077.1 coordinate 88,548, forward strand.
TTGCTACTTGTAAACCTTTATATATATACATATATATATATATATATATATATATATATATATACACACGTGTGTTTAAACCGTGGAAACTCACCAACTTTAAAAGTTGACCATTTATTTTTAACATGTTTCAGGTTTACTACTTGAGGGATTCTTCTTGCACATATAAGACTTGGACCTAGTTTAACTAAATCTTTTATTTCTTTGTTGAATCTTTTGTATTATAATGATTTATTGTCTTGTAATGTTCAATCAAAAATGATATTTAATATTCTTCCAACTTATTTAGTTCCATGTGCTATGAACAATCATTTCACATTCGTCCGCCTCGATGATTCCGCTATCGGTCGGGGTGTGACTATAGTGCTCGTTGTAGTCTGCTACATAAAGATGACATGTGCTAACGGAGGGAATCTCATGAATCTATCCAAAGGTATATCTATCAAGCTATGCTTAGTTTCCAAATCCTAAAAACATGCTTAAAAATGTCACCATAAAGTTGGTGAGTTCACAGGTTTAATTGTATTAAGAAAACATGTGAAAAAGACGGGTCAAACAATAATGTTAGAAAATTTACAAATGTAATGGTAACTATAATCAGGGTAAGGTAATAATAATCAGTTTAATGGTATTAGTAATTAGGGTAATGGACCACAATACTTTTTATGATTTGATTGTTGGACATACAATACCACAATATTATATAAGCATCGCAACCGAAGCTAGACTGTAACTGTAATAGATTGCCTCTACTCATGCCTACCGTAAGCATATAGGTGAACAGGCTAACAATGCATCTATTTAGACCTTAAGTCAAAGTTAGTGTAATTAACCCGATGGGGGTAGTCAAACCCAATAATATTATCCATGATTAACTCGCTTTGTGAAATAAACTAACATTTCGATAACGGGGAATTTATACAGTAAGTAAAAAACTTATATAACATGTAAAATCATTGACAAGTAAATATGTTCAAGAAAATGGTAATTTGCATGTAATCTCCCCCAAAAAGAAAACGTAAAAATGGGGCCATGAAACTCACTGATAGTGTCTAGAAATGAAGTTTGTTTTACTGAATCGTAATAACCGACCACATATGTCCTAGTAATAAGGACCATGATGACGTCTATGTGTTTATTCTAAAACAACTGTTAATTTCTTGACTTCGTGATGTCCAACACAATATTTATATTAGTGTATTCACATTAACAAAAAAAACTAATAATGTTGTCCTATATTACCTCAATTAAAATATGTTTGTTTGATTTTCGTCTGTAATTGACTTGTCAAGTGCTCGTCTAGTTTTCAAGACTATAAAGTAACATAAGCACGCTTTTCCCCTAAATGAATTTTAAAATAAAAAGTGTTGTGAAGACTCACCTTAATTTCTCTAACAAGTACCTGTATGTCAACGTCGAGAGCTTGCAGACATTCACCGATGAAACCCTAATTGTACAACTATTGTCAGTCTCTAAGAATAAAGTAGCGCTATCACACGTGCGCTATCACATGTGCGGTTGAGCTCAATTGTCAACGTCGAGAGCTTGCGTACGTACCTACGTGCGTACGTACCTACGTGCGTACGTACCTACGTGCGTACGTACCTACGTGCGTACGTACCTACGTGCGTACGTACCTACGTGCGTACGTACCTACGTGCGTACGTACCTATACATACCTGCGTACCTATACATACATACGTACGTACATACATACGTACGTACATACATACGTACGTACATACATACGTACGTACATACATACATACGTACATACATACCTACGTACATACATACCTACCTACATACATACCTACATACATACATACCTACATACATACATGCATACATACATGCATACATACATACATGCATACATACATACATACATACATGCATGCATACATACATACATACATACATACATATACATACATACATGCATACATACATGCATACATACATGGATACATACATACAGACATGCATACATACATACAGACATGCATGCATCCATGCATCCATGCATGCATCCATGCATCCATGCATGCATCCATGCATCCATGCATCCATGCATGCATGCATGCATGAATTCATACATCCATGATCCATGTGTCCATGCGTCCATGCGTCCTTGCGTCCATGCGTCCATGCGTCCATGCGTCCATGCCTCCATGCGTCCATGCCTCCATGCCTCCATGCGTCCATGCCTCCATGCGTCCATGCGTCCATGCGTCCATGTGTGCATGCCTCCATGCGTCCATGCCTCCATGCGTCCATGCCTCCATGCGTCCATGCCTCCATGCGTCCATGCGTCCATGCGTCCATGCGTCCATGCGTCCATGCGTCCATGCGTCCATGCTTCCATGCGTCCATGCATACAATAAATAATAAGCGTGTGTTGTAGTTTGCTTTTAATAATTATTTACGTAAGACACATATTGTATTTTTTTCGGTTCATAGATCCATTGTTAAAATCTTTTTATTGCTCGGTTTATTAATGAAGTCTGTTATCGTTATTTTTATTTTTAGAGCTCAACACAACCAATCGAATACATTAAATTTATAAACTAACTTGTACGCGTAGGTTATACATTTCCGCTCAATTAGTTTCTTTTTCTCACGTTCGCTATCTTTCACCGATGTTGACCAGCTTTGACTGGTGTTGACCAGATTTGACCGAATGTTGACCGAGACCGAATGACCTGGTAACGCAACTATCGCCTTAGATCTGACCGAGAACAACTACAATCACTGCACCAGGACCAGATTTGTTACCATAATCATTATGGAGACTAAAACCACCCTGGTAACCTTCGTTCTTGAAAACCATAGAACGATAGCCATGATCCATATCCGTTACAGCCACAACCAACAACCATCGCAGCTATTGTAACCCGTAACCACCATCATTACCGTCACGACCTACACCACCATCCCTTCCACAACCCGTAGCCGACACCAACACTACCACATCACCACCACAGCTACGACAACCACAGCCGCGACTGATAACTACCATCCACGACAGCCCCCTTCATCACCATCGTTATCTTATAATCAAGAACCACCATCTCAGCCAACAACCATCGCCATTGCTGTCTCTAACAAGAACCACAACCACAACCGTCATACCACCATCACTACAGGCAGTCGCGACCACCAGTAGGTCGTCACTTCCACAAGTCGAGCACCATAGAGGCCACTAACACCGCCATCGCCTCTGAAATTGATGTATCGCACCACAAGTGCCGTGATTCGAGTTAAACCATCACCATCATCAGGTTTAAGAGGCCAAATGGAACAAAGAGAAGGTGGCCACTCACCTGATTTGGCGCAGAATCGAGGGGGTGGCGGCTGGCACACTATCTCTCTCCCCCTCAAATTGTTGATGAAACCCTAAAATGAATAAAATGAGATTTATAGGTGGGTTAGATGAGTGGGTCTCATACCGTGTCCGTTCGCATCACGCAGAAACCTATTTCGCGTTACGTTTTATTTATTTATTATTTATTTATATATTTTTGTTATGAAAGAAAAAAAATCATTATAATAACATAATAAACAATGATGAAATGTTTATTTTGTCAAATCTACACGTCGGTTGGTTAACTAGGTGTCGTATTTTTAACGTGCTTTACTACTTTTTAAAGTTTTGTTGCACTAAACGTTAATATTTGTGACTCGTGAAGTGTTGGTCTATAGTTAGAGCTTAAGGTTACTGAAACAGGCTTCAAATGAATGTAAAGGTCTTAATGGGTTCATTTGTGCTACGTATTGTACTTGTTAGGCCAAATTTTATGGGGTCTGTAATGGGCATAAGTAGTTTCATTTTAACGTTTTAAACGTCAAAATGGGTCGAATTTTAGGGTTTTCACACTTCAAATCAGCCATCAGTGCTTGGTTTGGAGATGCATCTTCAACCTGGAAACTCCAATCAAAGCCTCCTACTTCAACAGCAACTGCAGCTTGCTGCTTGGGCTTCTCAATATGTGGAGCTCCATCAGTGTAGTTTGGTATGGTTTATGCTGGCCACCATTTGTTCTTGGTGCCTTGCACTCCCTAGCAAAGTGTCCTATTTGGTTACAGTTGTAACACTTCACCTTGTTCTTATCCAGCCTAAACTTTCCACTGGTTGCATTGCTGAGAACCTCCTCCCTGTCCTCTTGTAGAACATCTTGGCTCTATGAGTGAGAAAAGCCATCTGTTGGATTATCTCCATGTACTGCAGATCATCTAGATGGATACAGTCCAAGTCTTCAATGGTGGAGAGAAAGTTGTCACTACTTTCATCAGTAGATGGAAGACTTATGATGAGCTTGTCTCTTGGAATGGGCATCCTTGGATGTAGCTTTCCCTTGGTGTCTCTAGTAAGGTGATAAAGGACCCTTTTGTGAGTTTTCAGGGTAGCAGATGAGATGATGTTGTGGTACTCTGCAATCTTTTTCAACCATATGAAAGGCTTAACTTTACTGATTGTTGGAGTTGCCAGATGGATTTTGCATGTTCATCTCCATCTGGTATCCACTGAGGATACCATACAACTCAGCGAGAGTAACGGTCTTGAGGTTTTCAGTCCTCTGATGACCACACAATAGTGTATCCATTGTCTAGGAAGAGAGGACATGAACTTCCTCATATGTCCCTATTCTCAAGAGTTACTCCAACTCCATTAGAGTATCCATAATCTCAACAGACCTGAAGTATTGTTGAGTCATGGTTTCACCTGTCTTGAAGATGAAGTTCTCAAACTGCTGCTTTAAGAGGTATTTATTGTTCTCTTTAACTTCATTAGACCCCTCATACATGCGCTTCATTGCATCCATAGTTGCTTAGCAGTTTTGCACTTCTTGAAACCTTTGTAGATAGTGTTAGGAAGAGCAGTTTGGAGGGCGGTCATGGCTTTATGACCTACATCATTCTTCAGCAGTTTGGAGGGCGGTCATGGATTTATGACCTACATCAATCTTCTTCCAGTCTTCTTCAGAGTAGTCAGCCACTTCCTTTGGTATCATGCCACCACCAGCAGCAGCTGAAAAGGTGCATGGTACATGAGGTCCTAAGACAACAGAACCCAACATCCTGCTGTCTTGAGACTTGATGAAGCCTTTTATTCTTTAGAACCAAATATCAAAGTCATCAAGAGTGATCAGTGAAGACTTTGTCATAGTACCGGTTTTCATATCAGCCTTTGTGAGAACTGCCATTTGAGTTTTTAAGTGATTTATGAAACTGAAGGGATTTAAGATGGTGAGATCTTACAATCAAGAGCCTGAAATGCTCTGATACCAATTGCAGGATTGTTTGAGGGTGTCAATACAATCAGTCTCACAAAGTGAAGAGTGTTAGAACACTTAACAGATCAAAGAGAACCGAGTTTAAATTAAAGATGATAAGAACATACGTAAGTAAGAGACAGAACAAAGAACAAGAACAAGATAAGTATTGTTTTCAAGAATGATGTATATTGATGTCAAGTTCTATTACAAGTGTTACAAAGCATAAAGATAAATACAAGAACCTGAGATACTTTATAATTCATCATACAGCCGGTTATACTTTGAAAACCAGCTGGAAACACTAATCTAGATAACAAGATCAATGTATAGTCAAAAGACAGATTGCCTTTTGACTTGTGAATTGACATACATAGCTCACATCCTAATATATTACAAAAAGAATAAAAGGTACAAAGTAGAAAGTTACAAACCACAGACCATACTCTACAGTTGACAAAAGCATGAACCTCTTTATCAACTTATATAAGTTGGTGAGTCTTTAGAGTGGTAGAGAAAAGTTGGTTCAGCTTTTGTCAAAAGGTGATAAGAGAAAGCATGTGTTCTCTGTTTTCGAAAGAAACCAGTCTTCAGTCTTTTGGCCTCGGAAGACTTTGTTTTTGAAGCTTCGAAAGACTTCATTCTTGGTTTCAAAAGATTCGGTCTTTGTATTCGGAAGATTTACACTTGGTATATTTTTATAAGTTGTGTAAACTTCCGAAGCAACTCTACTCTGCACTTCATACATACATGCTGAGAACTTTTTGGTTGCATTAACCTTTAAGTGTAACCTTACAATTTTTATTTATATAACGTAGAGTAAATCTCGGTTTTGGTCCCTGTGTTTTGCAAATTGACTCCACTTGAGTACCAACGTTTATTTTGTCTCCATTTGAGTACCAAGATTGAAAAAGTTCTCTGTTTCAGTCCAATTTTACAACGCCGTTTGAATGTGCCGTTAAATAGGAGGCACGCGCGCTGCACATGAGGGTATTTCGGTCATTTCATGTGTAAACGGTCTCTTTTGTTGTGTTGTTGCACTCATATATATACACTCATATCTCCGTCTCTATCTCTCTCTTCTCTTTCCTCTCTGTGTGTTTGTTGCAGTTGATGAAAATGGTGATATGTTCATGTGGATCTCCAACAAGAATCATCACGTCTTGGACCTCAGCAAACCCGGACGTCGCTTCATTGTTGTGCTATGTAACATCTTGTATTTTTGTTAAGTAAAAGTTAACTTTGTTAGTTTTTCTTTAAGGGCCATTATTGTCTTTTGTATAAATCTTGGGTTAATTGTGTTTATCTTTTAATTTGGGTTTTAGTTGTAATAATAATGACAATAATAATAAATTATATTGTTATTATTGTTAATAAAATAACTAGGGTAATAATATATAATAATATTCATAACTATAATATTAATAATATAACTAATAATAAAATGATAATGATAACAATACTAATAAGATTAATAATAATTATTATAACAATAATAATCAAGCTTATATAATAATAATAATAATAATATAATAATAATAACAATAATAATAATAATAATAATAATAATATAATAATGATAATAATAATAAGTTTAATATGTTTAAAACTTTAAATTAAACTAAGCTTAGGGGGTTGTTTGCTAATTTTAAAACTTTAAAAGAAGGTTTTAACATAAAATAACAAGAAGTAAAAACTACAGGGGCCAAATTTGTAACAAACCAAAATAAGTTCTCCCCCCTCCTTTCACTCGCGTTTTTCCGGCGAGGGGTCCGGCCACCTCCGGCCGCGACTCCGGCTAGGTTAAAACCGCCCAATTAATACGCCATTCGACTTCAAATCGGTCCCAAACGTTTCGTGAACTCGTTTCCAACACGATGAAAGGAATTAAACCGAACTTAATTGTGATTTCAAGGATCCCAAATTGAAACCGAAACCCATTCAATACTTTGACAACTAATCGACATGAAACGGATGAAATCATGTGTATCCAACGAGGGTTAATCATCATCTGGACATATCTAAACCATACACACTTCTAATTTCACCCGAACACAACAACGCACCATCATTGATTATCATACTTGTTTCGGACCTGCAACTAGTCGTGTATCATCATCAGATCAATCTCGACGAAAATTGATAGGGGCTTTTACTTATCGGCATCTGTAGAACCTACCTGCAAGTTTAATTGGATTAGCATCAACATTTACACCTCGAATACACATCCCTCAGTCGCGACCTGTTCTCCAACTCATCTCCCTCATTTTCGAACTCAATCATGTAAGTTTGTACATCATCATGATCGATTTCACTTGGGGATTAAAAACCCCAAGGTTAATTTCATAAACATAATCAATTTGGGGTTTAATTCGGATTCAATCAGAACTAGGGTTCTTAGGTTTGGGGTTTTTTCTTGTGATTATGGTTTTAAGATTTAAAACCAATCTACAACACGGCCACGGCCCTTAGCCTACTGGTTAAGAACACATGCTCACATCCTTGAGGTCCCGGGTTCGAACCCGGCACCCTCAACATATTTTTTTAAGCCTTTTTAGTATTTAAAAAAATTATAAAAAATTTCTAAAAATTATAAAAATCAATTTTATAAACTTTGGTTATTTTAGAAGTTATCTAGTGATTTCTGTAGAACTATTTCTTTAAAAACCTTAATAATTTTTATACAAAATATCATTAACAAATGTTATAATTAGTTTATTTTTATAAAAATAAACTTTAAATAGTTAAAATCACTAAATTATTATTAGCCATTACGTTATCTTTAATTATAGATTAATTATGTTAATTATAAAATTTATTTACTATTGTTATAACTAAATATTATTATATAAAGAAAATGATTTATAAACTTATTAGATTTTTAAGACATCATATTATTTTCTATAATTTATTTAAATAAGATATGTTAATATTTTTATTAAACGGTTTAGATAAATAATATATTTAGTTTATTTTCTTATAAAATGGATTTTTGATAGTGGTTTAAATCACTAAATTATTTGTTCAACAATATCTATATACATATATAATGATGATTATTATTCCAACTTATAACTAAATTTTATTACAAATAATATTTCTTTTGTATTTCTATATACAAAAAAATGTACACTTAGTATATTTTAGTTAATTTCTATTAAAACACATAATGATAATTTTGGTCTTAAAATATTTAATGTACTTATAAAAATCCCCAAATTCCACCTATAACCCTAATTCTCGTTAAATTTATTATTAAACGTTAACCTTGTGATTATATATACATATATAGGTGCCTTATGACTATTCACGTTGGAACGACACCTATTATTATTCTTATTAGTCCCTACTTATACTTATTTGCCAAGTGAGTTTCCTTGCCCCTTTTTATGCTATTTCACACCGTTTTGGGGTGAAACATGTTACATTATTCAACATACACTTATAAACGTTTAGATCTTATAAAAGCACATGCAATTCATACTTTTATTTTTCATGGTTATTTGTGTTATTGTAAGTCTTATATGAGTTACATATATTGTTTACAATCATTAACTATTGCTAGCCTGGCGACGTCTTAGATCTTTGGGCCTGACAAGCCTATTTGGTGCTAAAGTCGATGTATTGCCGACTCCTAGGAGCCGTATGCTTGTGCACTAGGGAACCAAGTACACTTAGCCACTCATATAAACATATAATCTAGTCGAGGTTTGATTGTACTATATGTGCTTTATAAACTTGCTAACTCATAACCTATGACATGAATTGCTACTTGAAAACCCATGGGATATTATGTATATTAAACCCTTGGAAACTCACCAACTTTATAGTTGACCCGTTATTTTTAACATGTTTCAGGAAATGCCAAGTTTGAAGTCATCATTTGAAGTTTGCATAAATCTAGGATTTGGACCTAGATTAAAGAATGAAAAGCTTTGGATTACTTTTGTTTTATGTTTTGACTTATTTCATGTTGAAACTTATGATTGTAATTGCATTTGCAACTTATAATAATAATATTTACATTAAGGCTAGCGTTATGTGGCTGTGAACGATCTTAACTCTCACACCTCGACGTTTCCGCCGTCAAGGTTGGGGTGTGACAGATTGGTATCAGAGCCCATAACTATAGGGATTTAGGTTATTAGAAATGGTGACCTAGACTATAGCTTATGCATGAACCTCATAGAAAGATCATTATATTTTTGCTTACTTATTGTCTGCGTGCTACATAATGCTATGCCTTTTGTGCTTTGATGCCTTAGCATAGGAATTGCCTTATGTATGCTTAAACTTAGTTACTTGTCTCCCTAAACTTAACTTTGACTCTTTGACTCTCCCCGACATAACACTTCCTAAACTTATTCTCGACGTCGTGTGGAATCTACACTACCTATCGTGGGTTTAATTCCTTAGACTCTATGTCTAATCATTGAAAATCTCATCAAGGTTTTGATTTCATGAACCTAAGAAATTTGTGTGACCATAGACACCTGTATTCTGGATTTCCTGGCAAAAGGCCTTCGGGCTAAGGCAAGCATATCGTATAAATCTCATTGCGAGACCAGTTATGCTTACCTGGGGATTTCTGGGATGAGTGATAAACTATGGTCAACATACACAAGTCTCTAAGGCAAGTGGGTCAATTTACCTTGACGTGTCAACGATTCCAAATGGTAATGCGTTACTAAATGGAACCATCCTCTTTATATCTTAAAAATCTTTGATTCCTTGAACTGGTTTCTTCTCATTCCTATCATACATAATGTTCCTGTGATATTGAACTCGTCTTACCTTTCAACTCCTACGTTTAAACATCGTTACACGCTAGGCGTTTCATGTAGCTATTTCTATACCTTGATCAACGTATACATGACTCTTGTTATACCCAAGATATTGGGAATCTAAACCGAAAGATTTTTAAAACTTTAAATCATTACTTATGGTTTTCAAATCTTCATAAGGGTGTGTCCCATAACTAAATACATTCAATGTTGTAGGTGGAATTCCTACATCTCGGGATACTTTGCTAATTGAATGTTAATTTTGTTAACTCAAATATTATAAGTGGTCACTCACCCCAATGATCAAATAAACTAATTATAACTTTGTTACCACTTATAAGTACACGTGTCTTCAACAAGGTTATGGCTGACCTCATATCTTGAGAAGTCCATGTATTCCTTTTGATTGTGAATCGAATGTTCACATCTCACTATGATGATTGAATCATTCTTGTCCTTGATTTCGTCTTCCCGATTTAAGCCATCCAAGATTTGAACACCATAACAAATTCTGTTGTCTCGAACTTTGATCTTAAGCTTGTAAGCATGATTTTCTCTTTTGTTACATTGATGAAACTTGAAATTTCCTGAACTTCTAATTGATATTCTTTTCCTTTCGCTGTTAAGTCAAACTTCGTACCGTTTGCACCATGGGAGATGCAAGAGTTTGTAAGTCAAGCTATGACTAAGAACATTCGTACCTCCTAAATGATTCTAACTCATCAAAACAGGGGTGATTCCCTTACTTTGATGGTTCTCTATTTGTTTCGATAAATGGTTTCCAATTGTGTGTTAGGAGATTTGAGATCTGGATCGGGGTGATTCCTTATCTTGAGGATTGACTTCAATTATTCTCATTGGAACTTGCATTTCACGAATGACATGATCTCACCAAAATAGGGTTGAAACCCGTACTTTGGTGACAATTGTCAATTTCCGATTGTTTTCTTTTATTATGAAATTCAATCATCAAGATAGGCGTGAGTTCCATACCTTGAGAATAATTTTATTTCATGGATTGTATTTCTCAAATAAAACGACCTCATTAAAGTAGGAGTGAATTCTGTATTTTGATGAGGAAGTTCGTCTTGTTATATTTTGTTTCTGTAAAACTTCACCGTTAAGATAGGAGTGATTTCCCTTACCTTAATGGTGAGTTACTCGTCTTATTTCTATGGATCCTTAACAATGAGTTGGGGATCGAACTTTTTGATTGGTAAGTTAGTGGTCATACCTTGGGAGTACACCATCAAGTTAGGAGTGAAAACCACACCTTGATTACTATTCACATTCTTGATCATCAACTTATCAAGGTTGTAATCAAGTGACGAGAAACATGTAGTAACTTGAAGGGTGAAACAATGATTAGTGTTTCGACCTAGCAAGCCAAAGCATGATCTCTGAACTTGAAAGGAGACCCGATCACTCTAGGTTGATTTTGATTCCGAGCTTGGAGTATGTAAATTCTTAAATCGATTTCTTTTCCTTTATCTTCATGTTTTGATTTGATCTAGCTATATGGAATCATTTATTCCTTACTTATCAACTTTCATTTTGAGATATCATCAAACCCATAAGTATAGTCTTCCTAAATAATCTTTTGTCAAATAAAGGTATTATCAAATACCTATCTTATTGTTTGATGAATTACGTATGCAATCTGCATTTGAAAATTTGTTACCTTGCAAAACATGTTTACAAATACCTTTCTTATTGTTTGCGTCATTTCTTGAATCGTTTTTGAACTCTTCACCTTGAAAATCATTGAAATTCTATCGTGGTTTGAACAACAAGACTCGTTATTATCCTCATTGCGATGTGGACATAATGGTTCATAAAGTTTCGTAATTTGTAGTCATGGGTTTGGCATAAAAGAAAAGACATAACTTGGCATGTGTCCAAACGTCTTACCTTTACATATGACAAAACCTAACCTCCGTGTTCCCGTGAATCTCCTGTTTAACTTTTCATTCACTAAATGCTTCTTATTTTAAATGTCAGGATGACAATTGGTGCATTATAGACCGATTGGCTAAAAATTCAATTTGATTTATATGCGATGACGGGTCGAGAAATTGACCTGTATCTGTTTCAAATATTCGTATACTGTGATATGGCGTTAAAACATCGATCGTTATTTTGAATGATTGATTCATTTTCTGTTTTAATAATATTCTTAACCGTCGTCACGAACTCATTTCAAGATATTCGCATAGCGTATTATTCTTAGACCAATGGTTGGTAAAAGGAGAAATACATATTCACAAGTTATGCGTTAATGTCGTTTCATATGGTGACGTTTGGGATTCTTAAATTCCGACGGTTAACCTTTCTTATCATTATTGGTCTTTTATTGATTTCTAGACATCACCTTACCACGAAATTATATACTGAAAGTTGTGATACCATGGTAACTCGTCATCATTTCCAATGTTTTCTCTCAAAACGTCTCGTATTTCACTGGAAGAGTTCAAGTTGACAGTATATGTCAAGAGACTTGAAGGATTCCCTAAAGTGAAATATCTCATCTGTAATCAAACGTCTATCACTGTCCGTTTGTACGCTTATCTTTCATTTAAACCCGCCTGTTCGTTTAAGTTTCATTCTTAATTTCGGGACGAAATTCTTAAAAGTTGGGGAGACTGTAACATCTTGTATTTTTGTTAAGTAAAAGTTAACTTTGTTAGTTTTCCTTTAGGGCCATTATTGTCTTTTGTATAAATCTTGGTTATTGTGTTTATCTTTTAATTTGGGTTTTAGTTGTAATTAATGACAATAATAATAAATTATATTGTTATTATTGTTAATAAAATAACTAGGGTAAATAATATAATAATAATCATAACTATAATATTAATAATATAACTAATAATAAAAATGATAATGATAACAATACTAATAAGATTAATAATAATTATTATAACAATAATAATCAAGCTTATATTAATAATAATAATAATAATATAATATAATAATAACAATAATAATAATAATAATAATAATAATAATAATAATGATAATAATAATAAGTTGTAATATGTTTAAAACTTTAAATTAAACTAAGCTTAGGGGGGGTTGTTTGCTAATTTTAAAACTTTAAAAGAAGGTTTTAACATAAAATAACAAGAAGTAAAAACTACAGGGGCCAAATTGTAACAAACCAAAATAAGTTCTCCCCCCCCCTTCACTCGCGTTTTTCCGGCGAGGGGTCCGGCCACCTCCGGCCGCGACTCCGGCTAGGTTAAAACCGCCCAATTAATACGCCATTCGACTTCAAATCGGTCCCAAACGTTTCGTGAACTCGTTTCCAACACGATGAAAGGAATTAAACCGAACTTAATTGTGATTTCAAGGATCCCAAATTGAAACCGAAACCCATTCAATACTTTGACAACTAATCGACATGAAACGGATGAAATCATGTGTATCCAACGAGGGTTAATCATCATCTGGACATATCTAAACCATACACACTTCTAATTTCACCCGAAACACAACAACGCACCATCATTGATTATCATACTTGTTTCGGACCTGCAACTAGTCGTGTATCATCATCAGATCAATCTCGACGAAAATTGATAGGGGGCTTTTACTTATCGGCATCTGTAGAACCTACCTGCAAGTTTTTGGATTAGCATCAACATTTACACCTCGAATACACATCCCTCAGTCGCGACCTGTTCTCCAACTCATCTCCCTCATTTTCGAACTCAATCATGTAAGTTTGTACATCATCATGCTCGATTTCACTTGGGGATTAAAACCCCAAGGTTAATTTCATAACATAATCAATTTGGGTTTAATTCGGATTCAATCAAACTAGGGTTCTTAGGTTTGGGGGTTGTTTTCTTGTGATTATGGTTTTAAGATTTAAAAACCAATCTACAACACGGCCACGGCCCTTAGCCTACTGGTTAAGAACACATGCTCACATCCTTGAGGTCCCGGGTTCGAACCGGGCACCCTCAACATATTTTTTTAAGCCTTTTAGTATTTAAAAAATTATAAAAAATTTCTAAAAATTATAAAAATCAATTTTATAAACTTTGGTTATTTTAGAAGTTATCTAGTGATTTTCTGTAGAACTATTTCTTTAAAACCTTAATAATTTTTATACAAAATTCTTAACAAATGTTATATTAGTTTTTTTTATAAAAATAAACTTTAAATAGTTAAAATCACTAAATTATTATTAGCCATTACGTTATCTTTATTATAGATTAATTATGTTAATTATAAATTTATTTACTATTGTTATAACTAAATATACTTATTTATATAAAGAAAATGATTTATAAACTATTAGATTTTAAGACATCATATTATTTTCTATAATTTATTAAATAAGATATGTTAATATTTTTATTAAACGTTTTAGATAATAATATATTAGTTTATTTTCTTATAAAATGGATTTTTGATAGTGGTTTAAATCACTAATTATTTGTTCAACAATCTATATACATATATAAATGATGATTATTATTCCAACTTATAACTAAATTTATTACAAATAATATTTCTTTTGTATTTCTATACAAAAAAATGTACACTTAGTATATTTTTAGTTAATTTCTATTAAAACACATAAATGATAAATTTTGGTCTTAAAATATTTAATGTACTTATAAAAATCCCCAAATTCCACCTATAACCCTAATTCTCGTTAAATTTATTATTAAACGTTAACCTTGTGATTATATATACATATATAGGTGCCTTATGACTATTCACGTTGGAACGACACCTATTATTATTCTTATTAGTCGTCCTACTTATGCTTATTTGCCAAGTGAGTTTCCTTGCCCCTTTTTATGCTATTTCACACCGTTTTGGGTTGAAACATGTTACATTATTCAACATACACTTATAAACGTTTAGATCTTATAAAGCACATGCAATTCATACTTTTATTTTGTCATGGTTATTTGTGTTATTGTAAGTCTTATATGAGTTACATATATTGTTTACAATCATTAACTATTGCTAGCCTGGCGACGTCTTAGATCTTTGGGCCTGACAAGCCTATTTGGTGCTAAAGTCGATGTATTGCCGACTCCTAGGAGCCGTATGCTTGTGCACTAGGGAACCAAGTACACTTAGCCACTCATATAAACATATAATCTAGTCGAGGTTTGATTGTACTATATGTGCTTTATAAACTTGCTAACTCATAACCTATGACATGAATTGCTACTTGAAAACCCATGGGATTTATGTATATTAAACCCTTGGAAACTCACCAACTTTATAGTTGACCCGTTATTTTTAACATGTTTCAGGAAATGCCAAGTTTGAAGTCATCATTTGAAGTTTGCTTAAATCTAGGATTTGGACCTAGATTAAAGAATGAAAAGCTTTGGATTACTTTTGTTTTATGTTTTGACTTATTTCATGTTGAAACTTATGATTGTAATTGCATTTGCAACTTATAATAATAATATTTACATTTAAGGCTAGCGTTATGTGGCTGTGAACGATCTTAACTCTCACACCTCGACCTTAGCAAACCGGGACGTCGCTTTCATTGTTGTGCTAACACGGTAAGACCTAAATTGTTAGGTTTCAAGATTATGTAGTTTGTGAGTTGTGTTAACCCTCCTGTCTGTACAGGTTACGAGTTGTGGGTTTGTGAGTGGGTTGACCCTCCTCTGTGTGCAAAGGCCACTCGAATTATATGCGGATTGTTGAAATCCAATAACAAATTACAAGCTGATTGTAAGAGCTTAGCATTTCAAGTGAAGAAACTCAAATTTGTATTAGGTTTAAGTTGGTTGTTCTTTGTTATGTATTTGGTGTTTAAATGATGTAATAGAACTTGCAATGGTAGTGGGTTTTGGTTTATGTATTTGGTGTTCAAATGATGTAATAGAACCCTGTAATGGCAGTGGATTTTGCTTGCAATGGTAGTGGGTTTGGTAATTGCATTTGGTGTTCAAAATATGTAAAAGAACCCTGTAATGGCAGTGCATTTGGTTGTAATGGTAGTGGGTTTTGGTAATTGCATTTGGTGTTCAAAATATGTAAAAGAACCTGTAATGGCAGTGCATTTTGTTGCAATGGCAGTGGGTTTTGGTAATTGCATTTGGTGTTCAAAATATGTAAAAGAACCCTGTAATGGCAGTGCATTTTGCTTGCAAGGCAGTGGGTTTTGGTTTATGTATTATAAGCTGTGTATATGCTTTCAAATGTAACAAATGGTACACTACAGATGAAGTCAAATAGAACATGCCATAACCATAATGTTAACAAAATACATCATTGTTTAACAAACATAAGACAGTACAAAATACATCATTGTTCAACAAAAACTGATAAAACAACAACTAACATCTTGTGTTGCTTGTGGAGCTTCCTGTGACACTTGTTGTGACCCCCCTTGACCAGTGCAGGATCTTTTGTTATGGCCCTTCTTGTTACACTTTGAACATGTAGTAGAATATCCTTCTTAACAATCTTGCCCCTATCATTGATTTCACTCAATTCCTCTGCACTTTTCTTCCTTTTTTTTCTTGCCTACCACCTGAGTATGATGTTTTGGGGTGTTAGAATTGTTGGGCATGCTGATGGTGTCCACAAGTCTCTCCCATTGATTGGGTCAATGGTGTATTGGTAAACATCTTTCCAAGTTTGAAGCCAATAAACTCTAGAAACCCATGACTCTGGAATTGTAGCCTCCTCACCCCCCTTTGAAAGATCCCATATGGCTGCCACTGCATGCTTACAAGGCATACCAGTGAGCTCCCATTTCCTACATGAACAAGTTTTCTTCCCCAAGTCAACCATCACTTGATCTAACCAAGGCCCACTAACCAGATATTTGTTTACTCCAGCCATGATGACATTGTACTCTGCAGCCTCAGATTTTATTGAATTAAAGGTCTTAGTTGCATATGGTGTTAAAGGTCCTTCACACTTGGCAATCAACTTGTGGACTCCAACAATCCTTTTCATCATGTACTCCCTTATGTATCCTAAGCAACTAATTATAGGCCTATCTCTACCTCCTACCATTGTCTGTTAAAGACCTCACAAACATTATTAAGCAGTATATCACACATGCTCTTCCTGTAGTTATTACACCATAAAGAACAAGGTAGTTATTATAAAATAGCACTAATATTAGTTTTACCAAAAATAAGAACATATATTACCACTAAAATAAGCTCTGCTCCAGTGTTGTGGGGGGATTTCTTTTAACCAATCATGCAAAAAACCATCTTGTTTCTTACTGCTGCCATTACCTTTTCAATTGAGGGACTGTTGTTGCACTTGCACACTTCCACAATAGGTCCTTGTACATATGCCCTCTCCATTTAGATTTCATATTCTCATGTATGTGTCTCAAGCAATACCTGTGCTCAGCAGCTGGGAGAACTTTCTTCAATGCAGGTATTAATCCCTACAACAGTTTTTATTTAAAACATTAATGAAAGTAATGATTGATAGTACAGTGAACTTAAAAGGATAAGTACCTTTTGCCTATCAGTGATGAAAGTGAAATTTGAATTAACAGATAGATCTAGTCATTAGCAAGTAGTTCCAAGAACCAAGTCCATGAGTTGGTTGTTTCAGACTCTACTATTGCATATGCAACAGGGTAGATGCCATTATTGGAATCAACCCCAACAGCAGTCAAGATTTGACCTGGATATGGACCCTTCATAAAGCATCCATCTAAACCCAGTAGATCCCTTCCACATGCCTTAAAACAGATTTCATAGCACCAAGACATATGTAGATTCTTCTAAATTGTCTACTTTCACTTGCTGGATTGCACTCCCTTTCAACATCAATTTTATAGTTGTCCCAGGATTTGATCTCAACAATTCATCACAATAATCCTCAACAATTCATATTGTGCCTTGTAATCAACATGTACCTTATGAAGGGCCATCATTTTGCCTTAAAGATTTCTGAATTAAAATCTTTACCTGGTTTTTCTTTTGTAGCAGATCTTGTAGGGCCTTTAAAGGTGTAGTACGGTTAGACTCAATTACTTGCTCCACTTCTCTTGCAACAGAGCTAACAGTATACATCCGTATCTCTCTTGTCTGTAAACACTCATGTTGCTCAATGAAAGTCTTCACACACCACACATCTTGTTATTGGTTCTAGATATATGCAAAGTCCAAGGGCAAGTGGGCTTTGGATTTTTTTCCTTGCTTTTTTATTTATGCACTTGAACCACCAGCTTTTGAAGATTCCTCACACTGCTGGGACCCACCATCTTTTAGAACATCTCTATTTTGCCCCTCGTTGCAAACAAAACTTGGATTATGCCCTTCACAAACAACCTAAATCTACGGTTGTCATTTTTCACAATACGAAGTTGCCTTCTAGTCTCAATAGCATTTTTCTTAACTGCCAACTTGATTTGTTCTTTATCACTTATAGTTTGACCAACATAAAAAGGGGCTGATGCAACTGCTTTCCAGGCTTTTTTTTCCTTTCTCAACTGTTTTAATCTTTTGTTTAATGGAGTATCCTCATCTTCACTTAAACTGTCAAAGTCACCCATATCTATTTGTGTAGTCTCCTCATCAACATCATTATCTATTTCCATCTCATTTTCTACATCCATATCAACAGCTGCTCTAAATTCATTCATGTCCACCTCCACATCCTCTACCATGTTATCTTCATCAACAATAAAATCAGAATCCCCATCTGCACTACTATCCATTTCAGCCATGTTAACTTCACCCTCAGCCATGTTATCCCTTTCATCTTCATCATTAACTTCACCCTCAGCCATGTTATCCCTTTCCCAGTCATTGTTATCCCTCTCAAAGTCATTATTATCCCTTTCAAAGTCATACTCATTCATAAACTGGACTATAAATGTATTATCATCCATGACATTCACATGACCTTCACCAACAGCCTCACTAACATTCTCTCCTACATGATCACTAACATTCACATGACCTTCACCAACAGTCTCACTAACATTATGTACTTGACCTTCACCAACAACCTCACTAACATTCTCTCCTACATGATCACTAACATTCACATGACCTTCACCAACAGTCTCACTAACATTATTTTACTTGACCTTCACCAACAGCCTCACTAACATTCTCTCCTACATGATCACTAACATTCACATGACCTTCACCAACAGCCTCACTAACATTCTCCACTTGACCTTTACCAACAGCCTCACTAACATTCTCTACTTGACCTTCACCAACAGCTCACTAACATTCTCTACTTGACCTTCACCAACAGTCTCACTAACATCTTCATCACTAGACCATGGGTTATCATTATGCCACTCAAGTGCTAATTGTCGTTACAATTATAAGGCCCAACATCAACAATCTCCTCAATCACTACTTTAGAACCACCGTCAGGTGATTGAAAGTATGTGTTTAGCTTAGTTTTACCATGCTCTGTATAAATCTCTATCAACTTAAGAATATATACATATTGCAACATGTTTAATACATCCTTATCATTCCCAAGAGCCCGTAGACCGAAATCTAAATCTTGCCCTGGAATCTTGAAGTGATAGTAAATTACCTCATCTTCAGGATAGCCTAAAGCTTTGATAATTGCATCAATTACATGGGCAGAGAACACATCTTGATCAACTAGGTCCACAAAATTTACCTTGCCATGCACGTATCTTCTAGGGTTTAAGCCCACAAACTCTCCACCGTGATTGATTTTTAAAGAAAACAAGTTTGGTTCTTGACCTGCATTAACAATGCAAATCAGACATTGCAAAACAGAATTCAAAATTCGTTGGCAAAGATTGAATGCACTTACCGTATATTTTTAGAGTATCATACTCTACTTCAGTGACAGCACGCAAATGCCACATGACGAATTGACGAGGAGTGAAATCAGAGAAGTGAAAAACGTAGGGGATGAGTTTAAGAGATTTGACCTAGTTTCAATTTGATCATATGCGAACACAGAGACCAATTACACATGAAATGACCGAAATACCCTCATGTGCAGCGCGCGTGCCTCCTATTGGACTGAAACAGAGAACTTTTTCAATCTTTGGTACTCAAATGGAGACAAAATAAACGTTGGTACTTAAGTGGAGTCAATTTGCAAAACACAGGGACCAAAA
Organism: Flaveria linearis; assembly: GCA_024085815.1. Classification (NCBI taxonomy): domain Eukaryota; kingdom Viridiplantae; phylum Streptophyta; class Magnoliopsida; order Asterales; family Asteraceae; genus Flaveria; species Flaveria linearis. Next base: position 108,704 of record JABSNV010000077.1, read on the forward strand.
CCGAGATTTATTATATATATGCTAATAAGTTAATTGTTGATCTTATTTTTACATTTTATTATTAGTTAAAGTTATTTAAATTGAGATCAGCACTACTTAAATAATCTAAACTGTTATGTTTTAGATTATTGATTTGAACTAAATGAGATTTTGAAAACACAACGTATAATATTTTATTAAGTAAAATTTTAAAAATAACTATTTAGTTGAGTGTGGAGGGTTTAGACTTCCAATATGCTCCACAAGATCAACTCGAAGTTTAATATGTAAACTAGAATCATGCAACTTGAAAGGACATTATTGTCAAGAGCTGGATTTGTCAAAGGATCTCTTATGATGACCAGCGCAACCGCATTGTTGTCGTCTATTAGAATCATATTATGCAATATCATGCATGTATACATAATACATCATGTTCCTAATATTTTCTGCTTATAAGAATGTGTGGGTCACCTAAGTATTCCCTGTTTAACTATTAAAACTACAAAGCTCGATAGACATCTTCTCTTGTCGATTCTCGAACCTTCTTAAACTTCTTTCTTTGGATCGGTTGGATATGAGAACGATTTCACAAACAATATACAACAAAATACATAAGGTAGAAATAGTTGGTAAGATAGTAGCCACACTTATATTGTTGGTATGTTGACATGAAATGGACACTCGGACGCTATTCCATGCATTTCATCTGTATGTAATGGAGATTGTTATAGAATAACAGTGAGGAATTGGAGACTATTTGAAATGCTCTCGCTCAACCGTACTCATCCGATCGATGAATCAGATGAAAGAATTATTTTACGATGCATTGTTTTTTAGTTAAGAATATGACGTAAAATGTTTAAAGAGGATGTAGTATTTTTAGCTTTAAAAAAGTTAATTTACTTTTTTAAACAGTTAACTCTTAACAAGTCCACGGCTGGTACCACCCGAAACCCCCTACCCGAACTGTCGGCTAAGGGGTTACCCAAAGCCACATGCTGAGGCCCCCAAGTACCCTAATTAGGGTATAAGATTGTTTTGAAAACTTAACGGACACGAGATGGTATAATATTTGATACTACTCGACCTGATTATCTAAAGCATATATATTCATTTGTTTGAACCATAATTGTAAACGTTTATACAAATACAATTACAAAGGCCAGTGACCTCCACCATTACTCTATATAAACACGATCTACAAACTACAGTAACTTACTATCCACGTTACATGAGGTACAATCCCTCACTGCATAATTTCTTAATTTTTACGGTTTTCTATAAACCAGTCGGTTATCGATCAGATTGGCCAGTGAACCAGTAGAACAATTGTTTTTTATCTAGTCCGATTCATTGTTTAAAACTGACAGGGACATATATCGATAACACGTTTAACTTTTTAGTTCGTTTTTTTTTTAATTTATATCATGCGACAAGAGTGGTCCACTTATAATTCGATAACATGTTGACTGGAGTCAAAGCAGGCGGCTTAGGGTGAAATCGTTGAATGCGTATCATCCACACTTTTTAGCCACCGTATGCCGATAACAACTTTTGGTAGCATATTATTACTAGGTTATAACTTTTTGAATATATTTGTGGTAGAGAGCCAATGATCGTTTTGTTCGGCGGCATCTCTCGGGTCTTTTTCGAGAAGACCCGGGTTTAAAACTTGCAGATGACGAATATATTTTAATTTGTTTCAAGTCACGGGGTTTTACGAGGTAGTTCGTTTTTTTTTTTGAGACGGTTGACGCTGTTCTCGAGTGTCAAATTACTTGTTGGATACATATATGGGTTCAATTAGTTGACGCTGCCAACTCGTATAACCTGTAATAGTTACACCTGAGGCAACGAACATTAAAACTCACTTAATTTGATTAGGCTTGGGTTCAAATACAAAGTGAATATTATGTAAAAAGTGTGAGAAGCAATCAATGAGTGACATGTGGCATATTTTTAAAAATAGAAGGAGGGGTATTTTAAGAAATCTAATTTATTGAGATAAAGGTGTGGGCTTACATATTGGTGTCTGTTGAAGAATAGAGCTTTCACTATTTCACAACCTGCTTTCCCGTAAGTCAACATCAATTCTCAATTTTATCGATTCAACAAAATTCTCAATTTATCGATTCAAACGGTTGACGTTTCATCTTATATCAATTTCAATCGTTGAAGATTCAAACGATCGAATTCATCTGTTGAAGATTGCTTTATGTTGTTTCTGTTGAAGATCATTGAGTTATGTTGATCTATTTGATTTCATCAGTTTGATACGTATGAAGACGATTATATACTGTAATTGAAATAGTATGTTAATAATTTTGTCGTTTGAATAATCATTGTGTCTATAGTGTCTGATTTCTGTGAATTTTGTTATTGATTGACATCATCATTGTGTCATAGGTATCATCATTGTGTCATAGGTATCATCATTGTGTCACAGGTATCATCATTGTGTCATAGGTATCATCATTGTGTCTTTTTGTTCGTCATTGTGTCTTTTGTATTGTCATTGTGTCTGAATAAAACAGTTATTGTGTCTATACTGTTAGATTACTCTGGACATTATCAATATGTTGTTGAACATATTTTATAAATATCAGGTGAGTCTCTCTATGTTGTGTCTTTTATGTTGTTGTGTTTGTTATATGAATTTCGTTATTGATTGACATCATCATTGTGTCTTAGATATCATCATTGTGTCTTTTTGTTCGTCATTGTGTCTTTTGTATTGTCCTTGTGTCTGAATAAAACAATTATTGTTAATCAATTAGTTACGAACAAAGACGAGTTGTGTTTTTATCTTGATTATTTAAATAGTTACAAGTCTAAGGCTGATAAAGTTCAAATGGTCGCCCCACCTCCAAGAATAGGATTCATTGTGTCATAAGATTTATTGTGTCATATACTCATTGTGTCATTATATTCATTGTGTCATTATATTCATTGTGTCATAAGACTCATTGTGTCATGTTTGAAGAGTTTTGTTTACGTTTGATTTTGACGATAAAAACAAGTTATCAAAATATTATTGTGTAATGTAAAGCAACATATAACAACAAATTTTAACATGTCAACACATAGCAAAATATAATAACATGCCAACATACCAAATTACTATTGTTTTAAATTACCATTGTGTCAAACTATGATTGTGTTAAATTACCATTGTTTCAAACAACCATTGTGTCAAACAACCATTGTGTCAAACAACCATTGTGTCAAACAACCATTGTATCAAACAACCATTGTGTCAAACAACTATTGTGTCAAACAACCATTGTGTCAAACAACCATTGTGTCAAATTACGTTTTTGCCCCTCCGCCTGTTAGCAGTTTTCCACTTATTTACATTTTTGCCACCGCGTTTTTTTTGAACCATTGATCTATTTTAATGAGTTGATCCAATGGTCAGAATTACTTCTCACCCTTTTTAGGAAATATATCCTTTGTAGCATATCCTCTCCCATTTGATTAAATGTTATTACGAATGATATATGAGATATAATTATGTTGTGTAATTATGTCAACTGGGTATTTAATAATTAATACTAATTATTAATTATTAGTAACCCTCTTTTTCACGTCTGCGTTTCTCTTCTAATTTTGAGGCCACCTGGCCACACTGTAGCTACTATGACGGTAATTTTTTTCTTATCCGGAAAATATTAATTTCAAAATTTTTATGCCTATACCTAATAAATCAAAATTTATAGAGGACATATGTCACTTTTCTTCCTCACATATCTTTCCTATTAATTATACAAATTTATTTAGTTATTTTTATAATTTATTTGTTTCACATCTATCTCTTCTATTAATAATAATGATTTCTATAAGGTTTTATAAAACGTTATTACACAGGTAATTCGGTTTGCCACCACACCTTCACAGTAGTTGTAATGTGTATTTTTGAAAAGGCCCGGGTTCGATACCTAGCAAACCGATGTGCTATACCTTAATTTTCTCGCTGCTTTCGTTTCTTTCTATTCTTTCTTTTACCTATTACTTTTTTAATTTCTTTTCTATATATTTTTCTAATTTATTTGGTTTTAATTTTGTCTTTTAATTTTACTTTTTCCATAATCACATGCCACTTTTTATTTTTATACGTAGACTTTCAAGTATTCTAAATGTATCAGCATAATACATTTATTCACGCAAAGATTTTTTTCGAACCGTAAACCGTGATGGTTTAATATTGACATTGATCTTTCTCTGTTCTCAAGTTTTAAGTTTTACTATATTACCCTCTAACTCTTTAAAAACAATTATATATTATGAATTTGACCCTCTAAATTTCTTAAGTTTCAGAGTTATCACTTTACAAATTTTACTTAAAAAACTAATTTCTTACGTTCGTATTTTTATGTACCGTTTCGATACGATTAGGGTGTAATATAAAGTTTCCATGCTTATTTTAGTATATGTTTTAAGATGGTTTACGTTTCGACTTGATCTATGTTTTAAGGTAATTTTTTATAAATGAATTAGGTCAAATATAAAATGATTTTGTGCTTATTTTTATGTACGTTTAAAGTTGGTTTATGTTTCAACGTAAGTTTTGTTTGGAAAAAGTCGGGTTAAATATAATACGTTTTCATTCTCAGTATAAATCCGAGTTACTCGAAAATGAAAATTTAGTTCGGAAACGAGTCGGGACTATTTATTCCTTACTTTATCATGTCGCATGTGGCGTCGCAACAAGTGTTTTTTTATGTACGTATTGAGTTGGTATATCCTTTGACATAAAACGTTATTACAGTATAAATTTCAGTATCTCTATGTTTCGATGTAAGTTTAATCAGAAACAAATGGTTTGATTGTAGTTGTGAAAAATATTCATTCTATTTCCGTTATTCATGTCAATTTGATTGCTCCCTTTATTTTTTTCCTTGTCCTAGGTGAATTAGCGTTTGGGCTTGTAGCTGGGCTGTTGATAGTGGGCTGTTGATAGTGGGCTGCTGCAGTTGATGGGCTTCGAATGTGTTCCAGGTCTTTAAGGTTCGAGTGTTGCTGCCTTTATATTGTTCGTGTGTGATGGTTGTGGAGTATTCTGAACATTCTAAACAACACTTTCACCTTCATACCTCTCGGTTCTCTCTAAGATTTCTGCTCAGATCTCAAGTTCTTCCTTGAATCATCTTGTATTTGTTTAGATCTAAGTCATTACATCAATGTCTTAGATTATCAGATTGCTTTCTTAGTTCAAAATCATTTTTCATCTGGTACTGATTTCGTTCTTGTACTTTGGATTGGATTCTTCTTGTTCTTGTGGTTTAACTGTTTAGTAAAGATTTTTTACATGGTATCAGAGCTGTAAAGGCTCTGGTATCTCTTTGATTCTGGTGTATTCCGCTGTGTTTCATTCGTCTCTGAGAAAATTAGGGTTTCATCATCAAAAACACTAATCTGAAGATTTCTCGAAGAACTCTCTCGAAGACATCACGGTCCATTCTATCTCTCTTCGTTATTTAGAAAGATGGTTGTTCTCGGTTGATTACGTGGATTTGGTCTCTCTGAACCCGCAATAGGTTTTCTTCTCAAAACCTAATCTGCTGGTAAAAGCTATAGATCTGGTCTATCTGCCTCACTGTTCGTGTGAAAAAGGAGCTGCTGTGAAGCCATTTTCTCAGTGCTTTTGTAACCCTAAGTGAAGGTTACGGAGCCTGTTCTTATGATTCCTGGAACACCCTAACTTGGGCGCCCCTTTGGTGAGATCCTTCCATCTTTCTCTTCTCGTTTTTACGATTTAATAGTTAAATAGGCATCGTTGTCTACGTTAGGGGTACCAGCATCTGGAATATTTTGTGTTGCATATTATTTACTGTTTGCTTTTTGATTTGTGTGCATCATCTTTGTGTGGTTCTTTCTGTTGTGCGTGCTTTTCATTTTTAACTCAGATTAATCCTTGATCTACCATCAAGAATGGTGTGAAAACCTAGCTCTGATCTGATTTAAACTCTGTGTGTGTGCCTGTGTGTTTATCTTCCTTATTGTTTCTCAGGTGTACTGTTATCATGGCTGAGTCTTCTCGTTCTGATGATACATCCGTTACTATGGTTACTCCTGAGACTCTTACTAGTTGTCTGACTGTTGTGAACATTAAACTAAAGGTAATGAAAATTATACTGTGTGGGTTAATTTTATGCTTCTTGCTCTACGAGTAAAAAATAAAGTTGGATTCATAGATGGAACCTGCAAAAAATCTACTGATAATCCTGTTCTTGCTAAGCAATGGGAAAGATACAATTCTATGGTCCTTACATGGTTATTAAATTCTGTGTGTGAAGAATTATATATTGGACAAGTTTACTCTAAATTAGCCTCTAGTGTATGGAAGGATTTAAAAGAAACGTATGATAAGGTTGATGGGTCGGTGGTGTTTGGGCTCTATCAAAAAATAAACTCTGTTAAACAAAATGGCTCTTCTGTTTCTGACTACTATCATAAACTTACCTGTATGTGGAAACAGTTTGATGCAATGGTACAATTACCTGCTTGTACGTGTCAGGCATCAAAAGAATTCAATGATTTTAATCACTTAATAAAACTAGTGCAGTTTTTAATGGGCCTTGATGACATCTATTAACCTGTAAGAACATATCTTTAACATGTGATCCTCCTCCCAAAATAAAAACTGCCTTTTCAATAATATCACGGGAAGAGTCTCATAGAGGTTCAAGTTCCTATGGAAAAAATCAAAATGTTAGTTTTGCTTCTAAAACTAATCAGTCTTTTGAAAATAAAAAGAAAGTTCCACGAGGCCCCAATCCAAACCTGAAATGCACTCATTGTAACAAACTGGGTCATACTATTGATAGGTGTTTTGAAATTATTAGTTACCCTCAAGGCTACAAAAACCGACCTGGACAAATAAATAATCAATATAAAAATTCTATGGTTTCTAATAATGCCTCTTCCTCTAGTTCTCCCTCTTTGACTGCTGATCAGATTACTAAGTTGCTAGGTTTGTTAAATGAGAAAAATGATGACACTCATCAAAACTCCAGTTTTGGAGGTAATGTCTCTAGCCTTCCCGAGTCATATGTATATAATTTTTCTAGTCAATCTACACCTTTCCTAACAGGATGGGTTGTAGATTCTGGGGCTAATCAGCATATGATAATGGATGATACTTGTCTTAAAAATAAAGTTGATGTATCTGAATATAACTTTAAAGTAAAACATCCTAATTGAACTGATGCTTTAGTTATAATAATTGGTAGCTTACTACTATGTGAAGGTGTCATTTTATCTGATGTGCTTGTTGTCCCTAATTATTGTGTTAATCTTATGTCTGTTCATAAACTTACCAAAGAAAATAAATTAGAAGTTGTGTTTAATGAACGTAAGTGTCTGATTCAGGATTCTCTCATAAAGAAAGTTTTGGTGAGTGGTAATCAAGTAGATGGTTTGTATCTATATGGTGACTCTACTAATTCTGCTAAGGTGTGTTTCAATAGTAGTAGTATTTCAAACCTTTGGCATTCGCGGTTAGGCCACCCTTCCGATAAAGTTCTACTAATTCTTAAAAAAGATCTTAATTTGAAAACTCAAAGTGAACTTGTCCCGTACGATAATTGTCATAGAGCTAAACAGCATAGAGAACCCTTTTCGTTAAGTGACCACAACTTAAAAAATATAGGTGATCTAGTTCATTTGGATGTATGGGGCCCATACCGTATTCTTAGTCGAGAAGGTTACCGATTTTTTCTGACTGTTGTGGATGACTTTACAAGGTCTGTTTGGGTATACTCATTAAAGAGCAAAGACGAAGGCTTTTCAAATATTGAAAATTTCTTTAATCTCATAAAAACGTAATTTGGAAAATCTGTCAAAGTCCTTCGGAGTGATAACGAGACTGAGTTTGTTAATAACCAATGGTTGATTTTGTAAGAAAAAACAGAATTATTCACCAAACAACATGTGCCTATACACCACAACAGAATGGGATTGTAGAAAGAAAACATCGGCACCTTCTCAACGTTGCTAGAACTCTTTTATTTCAAGGAGGTGTTCCTCTTCCTTTCTGGTCTGACTGTGTGTTAATTGCTGCTTACTTAATTAACAGGGCTCCTTCCTCCGTTCTGAATAGTAAAACTCCCTCTGAACTTATGTTTGGATTCAAACCCTCCTTAAATCACCTTAAAATGTTTAGCTGTCTTTGCTTCTATACAATTCTAAACAATAATAACAAGTTTGCTAGTCAAGCTGAGAAATGTGTTTTCATTGGTTATTCTGTCTTTAAAAAAGGTTATAAACTTTGGAGTCTTGAAAAAAAGCAAGTAATTTTTTCTAGAGATGTAAAGTTTTATGAACATGTTTTTCCATTTAAAAACACAAATGTCTCAAATATACATGAAAAATCTTTTGAACCTCACACAAACAACCTAAATTTTTTTGATAAACTAAGTCAGTCAAGTAATCTTTATGATGAAACACCCGATGATGAACGAAGGGTAAAAATCAATGAGAATTCTACTGGTTTGTAGCCCGGTTGCAACCCTTCTGACAGCTTTGAAGAGGCTAAATTGCAGCAGCCCCTTGAGCCCTTAGGCGAATCGGGGTCGCTCCCCGAGCCTCTAGGTGATATGGGGACAGGCGTGGCTGGAATTCAACCACCACCTGTTAGAAGTGATAGCACTAAGGAGGCAAATAGTAGCAAGTCAATGAATGACAAAAACAATATTATCTGAGGGTATTAATGATCCATATGGTCTACCTAGAAAGTCAACTAGAAACGTTAAATTTCCAAAAAAACTTGATGACTTCATTGTTGAAGGAAAAGTAAAATATGGTATTGAAAAAGTCATTAATTACTCTAGACTTTCTGCTGAAAACAAATGTTTCTCATCTATCTTAAACAAAAACATTAAACCATGAAATTTTTATGAAGCAAAGACTAATCAAAGGTGGTTAATGCCATGAACGAGGAGTAGAAGGCCTTAAATAGGAATAACACTTGGACTCTTGTTGAATTATCTTTAGGAAGAAAGCCAATTGGGTGTAAATGTGTTTTTAAAATCAAGTATAAATCAACCGGGGAGGTAGAGAGATATAAAGCTAGGCTTGTCGCTAAGGGATTTAGTCAAAAAGAAGGGTTGGACTTTCATGAGACTTTTTTGAAAGCCAATTGGGTGTAAATGTGTTTTTAAAATCAAGTATAAATCAACCGGGGAGGTAGAGAGATATAAAGCTAGGCTTGTCGCTAAGGGATTTAGTCAAAAGAAGGGTTGGACTTTGATGAGACTTTTTCCCCTCGTTGTCAAAATGGTGACTATTAGATGTGTTATAGCCTTAGCTGTCCAAAAAAATTGGCCCTTGTTTCAGCTATATATTAATAATGCCTTCTTGTATGAAAATATAAATGAAGATGTGTATATGTGCTTACCCGAAGGGTACTATTCTGAAAAAGAGTCAAAGGTGTGTAAACTGAATAAATCCTTGTATGGTCTTAAGCAAGCCCCAAGAATATGGAACGAAAAGTTAGTTAGTGTGCTACTAGAATTAGGGTTTGTTAAAAGCAAATGTGATTATTCGCTATTTATAAAAGCAAAAAACAATGTCTTTGTTGCCTTACCTGTCTACGTGGATGACATTGTTATCACTGGAAATGATTCTGTGGAAATTGATAGTATAAAAAGATTCCTGAATTCTAAATTTTTAATTAAAGATCATGGATTGTTGAACTACTTTTTAGACATTGAGGTTATAAGATCTGATCTAGGCATTTGTCTATCTCAAAGAAAATATTGCGTAGACTTGCTTGCTGAATTTGGTTTAAGTGGATGTAAACCGGTTGCCACTCCAATTGAACAACATTTTATGGTCACAATTTTTTGTAAAAAAATATGAGTCAGTGTTACAAAATATTACTAGATTTTAAAAGCTGATTGGAAAGCTAATATATCTCCCTACACCCGTCCTGACATTTCTTATGTTGTTCAATTTTTGAGTCAGTTTATGCATGCTCCCTTAAACTCACATTTGCAACTTGCTCTTTGTTTATTGCGGTACTTAAAAAGGAGCTCCTGGAAAAGGAATACTCTTTTCTCAAAGTAGTTCCTTTAATATATTTACATTTGCTGATTTAGATTGGACAAAATGTCTTAATTCTAGAAGATCTGTGACTGGGTTTTGTGTCTTTATTTGTAACTGTTTGGTTTCTTGGAAAAGCAAGAAACAATCTACTGTTTCTAGATCCTCAGCAGAGGCTGAGTATAGGGCCATGTGCGGTGCTTCATGTGAAGTAATATGGCTGATAAATCTGTTCAGAGAATTGAGTATATCGGTTGATCTTCCGGTTCCTCTAAACTGTGACAACAATGCTGCGTGTCTATTTCCACCAACCCTGTCTTCCATGACAGAACAAAGTATTTTGAAATTGACTTATTTTTTACGAGAAAAAATTTTTGAAGGAATTTAAAACCTGTTTCTACCACCTCTGTCAACCAAGTTGCAGATATCTTTACAAAAGGGTTACATGTTCAATAACATGATTTTTATCTAAAGCCTTGAAAATGCATGATGTTTTCTCACCATCAAATTGAGGGGAGGTGAAAAATATTCATTCTATTTCCGTTATTCATGTCAATTTGATTGCTCCCTTTATTTTTTTCCCTGTCCTAGGTGAATTAGTGTTTGGGCTTGTAGCTGGGTTGTTGGGCTGTTGATAGTGGGTTGCTGCAATTGCTGGGCTTCGAATGTGTTCCAGGTCTTTAGGGTTCGAGTGTTGCTGCCTTTATATTGTTCGTGTGTGATGGTTGTGGAGTATTCTGAACATTCTAAACAACCCTCTCACCTTCATACCTCTCGGTTCTCTCAAAGATTAATGCTCAGATCTCAAGTTCTTCCTTGAATCGTCTTGTATTTGTTTAGATCTAAGTCATTACATCAATGTCTTAGATTATCAGATTGGTTTCTTAGTTCAGAATCAATTTTCATCTGGTATTGATTTCGTTCTTGTACTTTGGATCGGATTCTTCTTGTTCTTGTGGTTTAAGTGTTTAGTAAAGATTTTTGACAGTAGTCTATACTATATTACCTACGCGGCCGTTTACGATATCGTCGCAACGCATGTGGGCTTAAAATACTAGTTCATTCTTAAAAGTTAAGGTTTGTTAAAACATGTTTACTTCTATAGAAAAACAACTATTTAACATTTTCCCAAATTTTATATTTAAATAACTATATAATATGTCATAAATCATAAATCATAAATTATAAATATGTAATATATAAATCCTTTCCATCTTGTATGTTACCTCGGGTTTCTAACATACGTGTTGATCAAGTATATAGTGGATGTTGAAAAAAGTCAAAAACATACATAAACAATAATAGACTTCAATTTCCACTATAAGTAGCATCTTATTATATCTTCATTTATTCACCCAATACCTTCAAATCAATCTTCAATGGCTTCTTCCCCAAAGACCTTCACTTCGTCTTGTTCCCTTTAATGCAACAAGGCCACATGATCCCCATGATCGACATCGCAATAATATTAGCCCACCGTAACGCCACCGTCACCGTCATCACAACGCCGGTCAACGCAGCCCGATTCCGGTCCACAATCGCTCGCGCCGCCGAAGCCCATCTCAAAATCCACGTTATTGAACTTCAACTCCGGTCGGCTGAAGTCGGCTTGCCTGAAGGATGCGAGAATTTCGACATGCTGGAAAACCAGTCGGAAAATGCGTTAGTGAAAATGTACGCCGCCATCGACATGTTGGAAAAGCCGTCGGAAAATGTTCTCCGGCGGCTAACTCCGGCGGCTAGCTGCATCATCTCCGATAACCAGTTCCCGTGGACAACGGATATAGCGCGGCGGCTCGGCGTCCCTCGGCTCGTGTTTCATGGGCCGGGGGTTTTACGTACATGTGTTTGCATATTGTGATGAATACTAATGTATTGAACCAAATTAATTTGGATGATGTGTACCTTGTGGTGCCCGGGATCCCCCACCGGATTGAGCTTACGAAAGCTCAAGCCGGTGGGTGGGGGAAACGAGAGACGAAGGAGATGAAGGAGTTTTTCGATAGAATGGAAGTAGCCGCGGATGCTGCGGACGGGATCGTGGTTAATAGTTTTAATGAGCTCGAGCCGGAGTATGTTCGCGAGCTCGCTAAGGCGAAGGGTAAGAAGGTGTGGTGTATCGGGCCGGTTTCGCTGCATAACCGGAGTTTTCTCGATCTAGCCGAGAGAGGAAACAAGGCCGGAATCGACGAGGGGGATTGCTTGAAGTGGTTGGACGCGAGAGATCCGCGGTCGGTGATTTTTGTTTGTTTGGGGAGTATGTCGAGTATCTGTGATTAGCAGATACTCGAACTGGGGTGTGGACTGGAGTTATCCAGCACACCCTTTGTTTGGTGTATAAGATCATCCACCAATGACGAGACGGAGAGATGGTTATCGGGATATGAGGAGAGGGTGAGAGATAGAGGCTTAATTGTTCGCGGTTGGGCCCCACAAGTGTTGATACTATCCCATAAAGCAGTTGGTGGTTTCATGACTCATTGTGGGTGGAACTCGACTCTCGAAGGGATATCAGCTGGGGTCCCGATGGTTACATATCCGCAAGGCGCGGATCAGTTTATAAACGAAAGATTTGTCATAGATGTGTTGAAAACAGGAGTGAGTGTTGGAGGGCAAGATAAGCTTGGAGGGTTGGTCAAAAGGATAATTTCAGGACCGCTGTCGAAAGGGTAATGGACGATGAAGGGGAGGGGAAAGCGAGAAGAGAGCGCGCTCGAGAGCTCGGGGAAATGGCAAAGAGGGCGATGGAGGAAGGGGGTTCTTCATATCGCAACACGACGTTGATGATTCAAGATATCATTGACGAATTAGCCAAGAAAACGAAGCCGAGTCAAGATGTTTTGGAGGCAATATAATGTGCACACTCGTGACTCGATCCATTTTAAGATTTTGAACTCTGCTTGTTTACAACAACTCATTTTTAATGCAACTTCTTTGAGTAAAGAAATAAGTGACACTACACAAATTTATGCTTCAAAAGCCATAATATAAGAGAGCTAGTAACAATCCTTCGCGTGTTGCGGTGTGTACCTAAATCGTAAACTAAAGCGTAAGTGTAAGTGTATTGACAATGCTAAAATGTTCTAGTAAAAAAAGGAACTGGTTTAAAAAGTTAATATGAAAACGTCAATAAAAAAGAATGCTAGAAGGGCATGGCTTTTCATAACGCTTGATCTATTGATAAGTAAACAGAATGGATAAAAGGCCGTGACATGATTTTTAAAACCATAGAAAAAAGAAACATATTTGAGATTTTAAAATTTATGTATAGGCCCTTAGGAAAGGGTGAAAAATCCCTAAGAAAAAAACAACCGAAGGGTATGCCAAAAAAACCACTATGACCTATTGTTAAACGTTTCATATAGACATAATCGGATTGATTCTCTTTCAAAACCTAATGCATTATAACGATACCGTCCATCGTTATTGAAACCTAATGTGTGTGTATGTATATGTATATTCATTTTTGTTATTAAGACATTATATTCTCTCTATCTCTCTTTGTATCTATATGTATGTACTAGTAAGGAACCCGCGCGATGCGGCGGCGGCATCGACGATATTTTACAATGCGATATTCGTTTTCTGAATACTTGGTTGGTTTACATCGTAGAGTCTATTCTCGTTTTCTGAATACTTGAGCATCACAAAACTCAATTGAATAATAGCACACGAATAAGAAAATGTTTTTCATAAACATAATAGGGCACCCGCGCAATGTGACGGCGACAATAATTTAATATCCCCATATCCGTTTTTTGTTAGCTTATCGATCCTCTTGTGAATCTAGAGGTGAAACCGGTTTTTTTTCCCAAAACCGGTGTGGGTTCGAAACCGAACTGGTTTTTTTGTCATGGAGTCAAACCGGTTTTTCTTCAAACAGGTTTGGGTTATAAATCGGTTTAGCTCATTGAATACCCAAACCTGTCAAACCGGTTTGAAACCAGATTTTTTAAATAAACCGGGTTTTTTTACCCACGAAACGCTGCGGTGGCGCCAACTTTACCCAAACATATCCCGCGCGACGCTGTGATGACGTCAATTTTAAACATATGACTTGTTTTATTCAAAAGACCAACGGCATGGTAATGTTATTTTACATAACAATAGCATATCGAAATGAACATAATTAAATTTTTATATTCAAATGAAAAGACCAAGTAAATTCCTAAAATTTCAAAAATGTATACATAAATATAAAAAGGGATGCTAACACATTAGATGGTATTTCTTTTTTTATTCTTACTAAAACATAACAAAATCTAAATGTTTCTCCCTCACATTCACGGTAGCTATGACAAAATGGTTGGTGGTTAGGTCGGGTTGGTTGATTTCGCTTGACGTACCTTTGTGGTTTTGGTTTGAATATGAGATACTCATGTCCTCATTCTGAGTTAACAAAATGAGCATCAACCTGATAAAATATGTAACAAAACGAGCTTATGACATGCTGGTAACTATGCAACATCATAGATAGCCAGAGCAATCTAGTAGCAAGTTTCAAATCTGAAAAACAAGCAAACAAATTTCAATAGTTAAAAAAAGAGAATTTTATGAACACATCTGACTATTCTCACTACTAAAAGCATAAACAATTGAGTGTTTTAAGCAATATTCAACTTGGATCAAAACGTAAATCTTTAAGAACAATTCATTAACAATCAATTTTCTTTATTATATAAAAGTACCTAAATTTTATGTATTGTTATACACTTTGGAGGCTTGCTAAGAACAACTTAATAAGTAAACTCGACCTACAAACAGAACCAACTATTAGTCAAAATCCAGTCTGAACCTTTGTGATGACTAATGAAAGGATACTGATTATAAACTGAACATGCATACAACACCTTTTAGAATAGTACTCCTGTTTAATTATGAAGCTGTAAAGTTGCAGAAAATTTCAAAGGCTAAACTATAGTTTTTGTTTTTTTTGGGGGGCCTCAGAAGAAACATAGTAAACCGATTAAAGTTTCAAGTTTGCCAATATGGTAAATTTAACAAATATTATCAAAGAATCGTTTACTTGTTTGTAGCAAGCTCTACATATTGGTACTTGCTACTTACAATTTCCATTTGCATCAATAAAAACAAAAACCAAAACCAAAAATAAGAAAAAACATGTTATTCTATAAAGAATGTTATCATGAACTGCTAATAAAGAATAGATAAATAAGACTCATGTTGTCTCACAGTTAATGAAATGTGGAGTAAAATAGGATGTAAATAAGATGACTCACAAGCTTATTGGTTCAAAGTCTACTTCTTAGATGAAATTAAGGAGCACCTACAAGATGAGGGTCCTAATAGTAACTTGTCCATGAAGGACATTTACACTATTCTTCTCCATAAAAATTACAGGACCTGCAAATAAATGTTATATGATATTCATTGACATGTAAATAAGTTATAATGAAACAATATGTGAATTGCCATATTGAAAATGATGGTTATCTTAACTTACCTCGTGATAGATAACATGCTTCTCATAACAGTAGGCTAATGCAAGAGTAAGGCTAGCAATGTACTACAGATCACCACCTATGAATATATTTACCAAATCAAATGAAATCATATATATTAGGTATTGTACACTATGCATTTCAAGTTGTATATCTCTTAATTTTAAGAGTTTTGAGTAAAAAGACTTTATTGCCCTTCTCATACGCATATTAATATAGTATAGATAGATAGTGACAACTCTATATAGGTTCACTTAGAGAAGAGGGACAAACCCATAAGGGTGTTCAGATAAATCAAGTGCATTCTCTATGATCTGATTCATTAATCGCTCTTTAGATGCTTCATCCGCATGTAACACACACAATTGTAGCACGCAACATCCGCTCTTATCAGTAGCAATGTCTAGACAGTTGTCAGCTACAATATTGAGAATTTGCTGCAACGATGAATAATTGGTTTCAAAACAAGTTAAGAGCATATGAAATATTCAACACTGCCAGTACACATTAATCCCACATATTATGTTGATTATCAGACAAGTTAACTTCAAAACATGTAAAGTAAGTAAAGAATATATTATAAGCATCAAATCAAATTAAACTCAATAAAAGTAACAACACTATGATAAACATAAAGACATAACTGATATACCTGCACTTCATCAACATTGAAGGATTTCAAGCAATGCTGAATGACATGATGACCATTAGTATTTTTTGTCAATGTCAGTGTGATCCTGCTAAGTGCTGATACGATCAGAGACCGATGTTCAGCTGTCTTGAGAAGTTCAATCAGTTTCTGCATTGTTCTAGTTCTGAAACAAGAATCCATATGCATTAGTACTTCTATTGATTCATAAATATATGAAAGAAAACAACTAAACTGATATTATACCCATGAGAATTGAGGCAAATATTGGTCAGATTGGCATCATCGCTTATCACAGAAACAACAATATGTGCCATTTGTCTCTCATTACACACTTTAAACAACTTCTAAGCAAATAATTCATCGATGCATCGGTCATGAGCTCAAAAATATGATCTTTAACCTCATTGAAAATAATCTCAATGTCTTCAGCCTTTCCACCTTCACACTTAGTCTGGAAGAATTGACACCCTTCTTGATCTTTAGCCACCATACATATCTTCCCCCTTATATCTTTCAAAGACGCCGGAAACTTAACCCTCTTCGGTTGCTGCCTAGATTGAACCAGATGACTCTCAATAGGGTTTGTGATATGATCAAGAACATTACTAAAACCCCTAGGACTCAAACCACAGTTATCCCTCCGACTACTCTGCGGATTACAGCATGAATCATGACATCTGATGTTGCGGTTAACCGCCACAGGACCTCCTACCGGATTGTTAAGGTAATTGGATCCCATAATGGATGGAGAAGAGGGCAAGAAAGACCGTGGGTGGTGGTTTAGTGACGATATATTCAGGCGTCTGAAATCGATCTCAAGATTTCGGTGATCACTTAGGGTTTCAAGAAAACCATTCATCGATGATCGGTGATGATCAAAACCTGGAACTCCTGGATGAATATTATTATTATTATTATTATTATTATTACCAGAAGGATTTACCCAGAAAATGTTGATAAAACACAAGTAAATATTCAATGTCTTCAATGATAAACTCCTAAATTTTACCAAATAAAGCTTAGAGAAGAAAATCAGAAGCAAATCAAAGTCTGATGGTGATTCGACGATCAACACTTACCCACAATGGAAGTGGGGATGGAGGCTTTGTAGAAAGAATCAACACATGTGAGACAAATATGAAGATGAAGAATCGATGTATCAAGCGCAGGTGATATAGGATGGAAGCAACACGTGTTGGGGAAGAAGAAGATGACGATGAAACCGGTGGAGAAGGATGATCGATGGCGGTGGTCGTGGAGCAATTCCGGTTGCCAGATCTGAGGTCACGAAAAATGAGGGAAAGGGGTAAGGGTTTTGTTGAGAGCGCTTTTTGAATTTTGAATCTACTTTCTCCATTGGACTATGCATAAGGTATTGTACCTAATGCTTCAAGGGTTGTAAAACTCTTAATTTTAAGAGTTTTGTATAAAATGACATCCTTGCCCCTCCTATATCCATATTAATATAGTATAGATAAAAGAGACAAGGAGAAAAAAATAATTAAAATGTACATATAATAAACCCTATTAATTTCATTGAGCAATAGTAAATTCGCTCCCTAATTTATTTGATTGTTGACTAATCGAATTGAGATGTGAAATTTCGTCACGTAGCTTAATGACATAGATGACAAATATCATCCACATTAAAGGGGTGTTTGGGATTCTTTTTGAGAAGTCCTTTTTAACTTATTGATTTGTCAAATATTAACTTATTGATTGTCAAATAAGTTAATAAGTTAGTATGGAGTGACTTATTAACTTATTTCCCTCACAATCATCAGATTACCAAACACTATAAAATGACTTTTTAACTTTTCAAAAGTGAATAAGTTAAAAAGCAAGTAAAAAAAGTACTCCCAAACACCCACTAATAAGTGGTGACTTTGAAGCATGCATCCATCCCATAAGATAAAATACCATCGCTAAAGCCTCATAAACACCCAAATAACCATCTACAACTCGAATGGCTCATAATCCTAAAGAGCTTCAATTCGTCGTGTTTCCGCTAATGACACTGGGTAATGGACCGAGTATTGATGAAGGGGAGGGAAAAACAAGAAAAGAGTGTGCTCGATAGCTCGGGGAAATGGCAAAGAGGCAATGGCGGAAGGTGTCGTATCTCAACAAGGCGTTAATGATTCAAGATATTATTGACGAATTAGTCAAGAAAACATAGCCGAGTCAAGATCTTTTTGAGGCAATCTAATGCGTAGATGAGCGAGTCACACTCGGTCCATTTTACTATTTTAGGATTTTGGAATCTACCTTTTTACGACAATTCACTTTGAATGCAACTTGTGTGAGTAAAGAAATAAGTAACACTACATAAAATATTGAATAAAGTATTCAGATAAAGTATGTTAATGGGTATTATAATTCTTTCTTAGTTATTTAAAACTAAACGTTGAGCATAATCATCCCATAAAGTCACATCTATTTTAATTTTTTACTTCCCTTGAAAATAAATCATTTAAATATTGAAGTTTAATTGATAAAAAAGTAATAACTTAATAAACATTATTTTATATTATTAAAATATTGCACCGGCAAAGGAGTGAAAAAGTTAGCGAGGCACAACTTACATCATTTAAGTTGAAAAAACAAACACATTTAATTAATTTTATTGAAAATTGCTATTTTCGTCTATGTGGTTTGGTGAAAATTATCACTTTCATCAAATAGTTTGTTTTTTCGCATCCGGGTCCCTGTGATTTACAAATACGGTTAGCAGCATAACTAAAATCCGGTTCTGAGCCCCATTCATCACATGCTGCATTCGGAAAAATGAATTGGTGCTTTGTTTCAAGTCGGTGACGATGAAATTGTCTTCATCTGAGACATGTACATGTTGTATGTTGGTGTACATTTTGAATTTAGTATAGTGTCAGGCTATGATGATATTCAAAAAATGGTTTCGGGTTGCTTTGGCGTGGCTATCGTTTACGGTTAGCAGCCATAACTGAAAGTGTTATCTTGTGGCTATGATGACAGAGTTCTGACCCTCCGTTTAGCCCGTCTTTATGACGCGCAACGCGCGTCTGGGGACCAAACTAGTTTAATTAATTTTATTGAAAATTGCTATTTTCGTCTATGTGGTTTGGTGAAAATTATCATTTTCATCGAATAGTTTGTTTTTTCGCATCTGGGTCCCTGTGATTTACAAATATTATCATATTCATCCAGTCCGTTAACTCCATCCATAATTTTCGTTAAATGAGGGGTATATTGGTCATCTTACATATATGTTTTTATTTTTCTTTTTTTAAACCTGATTTAATATATACTCTTTAAATACATTGCTATTTTAGTACCTATGGTTTGGGCGTATTTGCCAATTTAGTCCAAAAATAACCACCATACCACTACCCGTCACAAGAACCACCAAACCACCGCCACCACCCCATCAAAAAGCCACCAACACCACACCCGCCCACCACAACCACACACATCGGATCGTCGCTACCATGTAAACCCTAAAAATCGACAATCAATATTGGACTTGTACCATACCACTTCAAAAATGCATGTCAAACCCTACTAATACCTCTACAATACTCGTTTTCAAGGGTTCCATATACGTTTTCGAAGGGGTTTATTATAAGTTCGAGATTAACGGTTGGTTTCTAGGGTCCACATAGTGGTGGTGATCTAGTGTGTGATGGCGGAGATCTAATTTGTGGTGTTTTACGGCGTGGTGGTGGTGTGGTGTGTAAATATGAGGTCCAACTCTGGATGGTTCCAGTCTTGTTGAACTTCGATCCATCGATGCTCTCTGAAGCTTCACACCTACGCACAATGAAAACAACACCAGTTAAGGCGTTCCAGGGGAAATATCCCTCGAACGACCCTCTGGCGTGAGAGTAAGTATTGGTTGAATGGAAATATGTGATAGGGAGAATAAAGGGGGAGTTTTTGTGTGTATTCTTTTGTAAGGATCTCGATCCTCCTTACCTAGTATTTATAGTGTTTGTCTGCTGTAACCGTGTACTGATTTACAGGGATTATTCTGTCACACCCCAACCTTGACGGCGGAAACGTCGAGGTGTGAGAGTTACGATTGTTCACAGTCACATAACGCTATTATTAATTCCAAATATATTAATCAAGATTCAATTGTAACAATACAAATAAAAGGCTCAAACAAAGATACATCATGTATACGATGTTGAAAGTAACAAGATTATTGTTTATGTCTCTAAGTCCAGTCCTAAGTGAGATAAGCTTCAAAGAGTAGAACGCATACTTGGGTTTTTCCTGAAACATGTTAAAATAAAAGGTCAACATAAAAATATTGGTGAGTATTCCATAGTTTTCAATACATAAGTATATAAAAGATGGCAATTCAAGTTATAAATTAGTGAATAAAGTGATTAGGGATGTTATGAACAATGCAACAATCAAACCTCGACAAAGTTTTACAAGTCTCAAACGTTAAAAGTATATACAATCAGCTAAGTGTATTTGATCCCCATAGTGCTCAAGAATACGACACTAGGGCCACCAAATAGGTTGTCTGTCCCATAGATCTATGACTTCGCTGGGCTAGCAATAGTTAATGATTGTACATATAACACCATAACATGGTAACCACAAAAGTTCAACTAACCACAACTCACAAGTAAATTGCCATAAGTTTACAAGTCTCGAATAAGTTTATAAGTGCAATGATATAAGTTAACATGTTTCACCCCAAAGTGTGAAAATAAGAAAAAGGGGTATAGAAATACTCACATGATATATATATAAGACGATGATGAGAAATTAAACGAGGCTCCAATGATTTCTTTTACAAGTTGCCTAAGCGTATAGATTCCAAGATTAAGTTCGATAATAAGATTATCAATTAGACATGAACTAGGGTTTCAATTTGGAATTTGGGGTTTTGATAATTAGTTATAAATAAATAATATAATCAATTATATTTGATTCTATAAAAATGGAATAAGCCGATTAATAACTTTGATTTTATAACAATAGTGAATCATTAGTGAAATTGAATAATAAATATTTTTTTAAATATTAATAGAATTGATTAAGTAATGGTTGAGTATAAGATAAATAATTATTCAAAAAAAATTAATTATTTAAAACTTAATCAAAAATAATTAATTGGAAAATTAACTATTTAATTGACTTGCGAAATAACTTAAAAGTATTTAAGTTTGATTTATAATGTTTTCCTTAATCTTTTGAGTGATTATTATAGAGGTTTCATAATATTAGAGCCTTTCAAAAATAAAGAACTAAGATGTTATATGATTTAGAAGTTTTAGGAATTAAATAAAGATAAGAAAAATAGTTTTTATAAATAGTTAAATTTTTAAATAAATTGTATATATTTTTTTTATAAAATTTAAGATCTCAAAGTTTTTATATTATTAAACTATTTATTATAAAATAGTAGATTATATTGTTCCAATTCTTTCAGAAATTAGATTAATAATTTCCAAATTAAATTTAAGTATTAACATAATTTTTTATTTTAATTTAATGGAATAATAGTATTTTTTGTGATTTAATTTATAAAAGAAAGATTAAAAAATGATTTAAGGGAGCCCGGGTTCGAACCCGGGTCTCTTCTGCATGCGGACATGATGTTAACCGGTGGGCTATTAGCCCGAATCTGATTTAGGTCCATTAGTAATATTATAAATGTTCATTAGGAAAACCCCCAAATATCCAAGAACCCTAGAATCGATTTGGTTTCAATTGGACATCAATTCGATAACGATAAAGAAATCAAACTTAGGGCTTTTGTTCTCTAGATGAAATCGAGTGTATGGATATGCGAAACTTACGTTATTGAGTTCGATTCGATGAAGATTGTGATAAGGTTAGCCACGACCGAGATAAAGTTGGTTCGAGGTTCAAACGTTGATGATAATTCAATTAATTTTGAGGTTAGCTTCGTGTGGTGTTCTTGATGCAAAGCCCCTTGTCAATTTCGAAGATTAAAGCCCGGATAATGGTGTTTGACCCAGTTGTAGGTTCGCGATGGGGATGAATCAAATGGGGTGTTTTTGAGTTCGTTTCAGATGAAATTGAACTCAGTGGGATGTTATAAACGGTTAAACGATCGTTAGTGCGCAATAACTTTGATTATTATTATTGTTTAGGGCGATTTTGGCGTGGAAAGGGGCCGAAAACGTGGGGAAGGAATCGGGTGGATTTGTGAGCTGTATTCCAAATGATTAAACGCGTTTTAAGTGTGCATTCACGTTCGACTTGGGTTCACGAATCGATTTGGACCGGTTGTGAGATTTAATTCGTGGTTTTATTGACGTTTGGAAGTTGCCGGAGCTCGCCGGAGTTCCCACCGGCGGTTAGCCGGAGTTACGGGGAGAGAGAAAGAGGTGGGAATTTGGGTTTGGTTTAATTACACAAATGGTCCCTGCGGTTTATTTCTTGATATTTCAGGCACAAACTTTAATATTTAAAGTTTCAATATTAGCATACTAACCCCCTAAACTTTGAGTTTTATAATTTAGCTTATAAATTTTTCAATTTATTATTATTATATTATTATTATTATATTATTATTATTATTATTATATTATTATTATTATTATTATTATTATTTATTTAACATTTTTAAGCTTGACTAAATAATTAAAGGCATTAACACGCAAATCACCCATGAGTTTCATAAATGACCACAATGGTCCTTATAAGATTAAACGCCTTTAATTTTTAATTAACGTAAAAATACAGGATGTTACATATTCCCCGGCAAATCCATTACCTTTTATGTTTTTCGACCGTTACTGAATTATCAGTTATGATTGGGGTGATTCCGATGTAATTAAATGCGGGGCACGAGTCCTGTTGGCTTACCCGTTCCGCCGCATGGGCCGGGCTTTCAAGTTCGGGTACCCGGTCTTGTGTGGATTATTTGTACACTACGTGTACATGGTGGTTCAATCACGGGTGGTGGTGATGTGGTGTTTTATGCCAAGGTGGTGGGATTTTTGGACTGAATTGACAAACATGCCCAAATCACAGGGACTAAAATAGCAATTTATTTAAAGAGGATATATTAAATGAGGTTTAAAAAATAAAAAAATAAAACATATATGTAAAATGACCAATATACCCTTCATTTAACAGAGAATGTTGGATGGAGTTAACGAACTGGATGAATATGACAAGATTTGAAAACCACAGGGACCCAGATACGAAAAAATAAACTATTAGATGAAAGTAGTAATTTTCACCAAACCACAGGAACGAAAATATAATAATCAACTTTTGTAAGTGTTTTTATAATACCCATATAAAAAAATATAATAATAATAATAATAACAATAATAAAAGTTCAGGAGGAGCAATTTTGCCATTTTGGAAAGTTCATTTCTGAAGTTTGGCATGAAATGAAACAACCTCAAAACCACAGGGACCAATTGCGTAAAATTTAAAAACCCCTTTCTGTTTCTCTCTCCCCGTCGCTGCCGGTGCTCCGGCCACCGCCGGTCGGCTCCGGTGACCCCCCAAACGAACATTTGATTCGATTTCAGTCTAATCCATTGTTCCCGACACCTTCGAGTGGGGATTCGAACATCGTACCCCACATCAATTTGATGATTAGAGTCGGTTAGTGGGATTTAAACTTTCAGTTGCTTTTCCCCTCTATTGTCGCGCACTCAGCCAACAATAATTCAATTAACTTAGTATATACAATCATCTATCAATTCTTAAACGAATGTTGCTTTCAATTTCGATTAAAACAAACCCAAACACCCCGTCGATCACCATCATAAGCCGCGACCTGCAACTTACTTAAAACCCATTCTCCGATCGATTTTAACTAAAATTGATAAAGGGCTTTTACTCTAGATCAACATACGAAGCTTCCTATCAATTTAATTTGAATTCCATCAAGGTTTGCTCACCCATCGATCACAACCGTGGCCGCGACCTGTTCTTCATCGGGTTCATCATCGAATCGACTTCAAAACAGGTAATTAAAACTACCAACATACTCGATTCTAGACTAGGAATGAAAGCCCATCATTGATTTGGCTATTAACATCGATTTGATGTTCAATTGAATCGAAATTGTTTCTAGGGTTCATACGGTTTGAAATTTAGGGATTTTGGATTCGGGATTGGTTAACAAGTAATTGAACACACCTATTAGCTCGATTTTAGATGGGGATTAAAAGCCCTATGATTTCAGGAGTAATCGAAATCGAATTCGTGTCCAATTGGATGGGATTCGAACCTAGGGCTTGTAATGGATTTGGGGATTGGCTTGTTTGTGTTTAAAACCAAATAAAACTGTAAGGCCCCGCTCACCGGGCACCCTACGGTTGGTTCTTCATCGCACATATTTTAGATACACAATGTATCATCATACTTTTAATACATGATCATAACATACGCAGCGGAATTAATAAGGAAAACATACATACATTCTCATTCATTCATAAAAGTCATTACATCATTGACACGATTACAAAATACAACTTTCTTTACACTTCCTAACTTTACTATGATTGCTGGGGAGACACATAGAAACCCGAGATTTTCTAACAATCTCGTTTTTTCGAATCCTCAGCAATCATAGGGGCATACTATACTATGATTGCTGCTGATGCATATTCCTCAGCAATCATAGGGTCGTACGGCGACCTCTACCGAAATAAGAAAATATATTTTTCTTCATAAAGAAGATATTAAATTCAAAAATATATAAAGGAGATTTCTTGAGCGATCTCGTTGATTCAGATCCTCAAGAAATCTCGTAATGGCAGGCAACGTGACTTGTTGCGCGCATTATGGGCCCGCAACACGTGACGTTGCAGCATTACAAAATGGAGAATGCCCTCCCAAAAGAGCTGAGTAGCCGTCTCGTGCCATCCTCAGCAACACTACCTGCGAACTGGAAAAACACATAAAAGTCAGCGTTGCTGAGTGAGTTCTAGTTTTTTATAATAAAACATACTTTCAATCTTATTAACGTTCTTTCATACATGTGTTCACACATCATACGTACACGCAGATAATATTATTATTATCTTATCATTCATTACTTACTTTCATTCGTGTACACTTTCTCATTCTCGTTTACTTTCATACATACATACTTACATACTTCACATACTTTCGTATGTCTTTACTTTCATTCATACTTTCACTTCATACGTTCGAACCTTCATTCTGTTCATTCATTCATTTATTACTTTCGTTCGAACGTTCATTACATTCGGTGACATGTACACTACCCCCTTTCATCATACGTACTACTGGTGCTGGACCTGTGGTGGTTAGCCACGAACGTTGTGCACAAATGCTGATCCAGTCACCTGGGGTAGGTACAAGCACCACTTATCTTTCACTTTACTTCTGGATCAATGCCATATGCTATACCCCGAACGTTGTGCACAAATGCGGGTGCTGGACCTGTGATGATCAATCACGAACGTTGTGCACTAATGCTGATCCAGTCACCTAGGGCAAGCGGCAAGGATCCCATACATACTTCTGGTCAATCACAAAGACTGACCCCGATGTGCATCCTTCGGGGTAGCTAACCCGCACACCGTTGAGCTAACACCTGCCAGGGGTGTGCACCTCCTTCATTTTGCTTGCAAGGCTTTATTACATTCATTCATTCGTTAATGCATGCATTCATTCATCATGTTCCTTCTTTCATTATCTTTCACTTTACGTTCTTAATACATTCGTTACATTCGTTCACGTAAAGTTATTAAAAGATAAGGCACATACACATAAGGAACATAATTACTTACATTCATCAGTATTCATCATCTACCATGGCAACATCATACTAACATACATACATCATACATACAATACTACATTCACTCACATCAGCCCTGTTCGGGCGACTGAACTATCACCAGTCGCATGTCCTCCATGCGACTGGGCCATGCGATGGGCTATCATGCGAATGGGTACTCAAACGTGCGACTGGACTTCCTTCCGTACGACTAGACACTAACCGACTGGGTATATGCGACTAACTCTTAACCGTGCGACTGAACTACTCTGCGATTGAACTCATGCGACCGAAACTCTCAGTCGCATAACCTGTCGTGCGATTGAGACTCAATCGGGCGGCTGAGTCTCAGTCGGGCGATTGGACATCAACTATCACTCATTCGGCCGAATGGCCCTTCAGTCGCATAACCCTAACTGGGCAGCGACTGGAGTTCATCACGAACAGCAGCCGCGAACCCCCGCACCCAAACTCGTCAAAAACCCATTTTAGCCCAAATTGACCCTCCCAAAGCTCAGGGATTCATACAAGGACATCATACAAGCATATACAAGTCCTACTTCTTACTATAAACGCATTACTCGGGATTTACTCAAATGGGTCAAACTTACACTTTTACAAAACTAGGGTTTATATGTGATTCCAGCCCCAAAATCAATTAAAAACGTGTAAATGAGGGGTCCTAGAACTCACATTGTCAGGTAGAAGTTGGTGAGCTTCGGATTAGCTTGCCTCTCGACAATCGGGCAGCACTTTCCCTTCTTTCCTTCTCTTCTCGGTCTCTTCCGCTCTCTGTCGCCTCTGCTCTCTCTCTCCCCGACTGAAAATGGGGAGGGGAATGGAGCTGCTCCCTTTTATACCCATCCCAGTCGCATCTGGTCCAGGGGCGACTGAACCTTCAGTCGCATCAACACTGTGCGATTGGACCTCAGTCGCACATGTTCCATGCGACTCATACTCCATTCGGGCGATTGAACTCCAACCGTGCGGTTGAGCTCCAATCGGCCGAATAGCCATGCGGTTGAACTTCAGTCGCATAAATCACAGGCGACTGAAGCTCAGTCGCATCACATGCTAAGAAATCAAACTTTTGGGTGTTACAAGTCCACCCCCCTTATTTTAGGTTTCGTCCCCGAAACCTGTCATTCTTCGAACAATCGTGGGTAATGCTGCCTCATTTCTTCTTCCGTTTCCCACGTCGACTCGGATCCCTTCCTGTGCCGCCACTGTACACGCACAAGGGGAACCACTTTATTTCTCAATCTCTTCTCTTTGCGATCTATGATCGCCACTGGTTGCTCTACATAATTGAGCTTTTTGTCTACCTCGATATCACCCAGTGGAACGACCATGTCTTCGTCTGCCAAACATTTCCTCAGATGAGACACATGGAAAGTCGGGTGGATTCCACTTAGTTCATCTGGCAAATCTAACCTATAGGCCACCTCCCCTACGCGAGCAACAATTCGGAAAGGGCCTATATATCGCGGACTCAACTTACCCCGCTTTCGGAATCGAATGATCCCTTTCCAAGGCGAGACCTTCAACATAACCCGGTCTCCCACTTGGAACTCAATTGGTCTGCGTCGTTTGTCGGCATACGACTTCTGTCGGTCTTTGGCAGCTTTCATATACGCTTTAATTCTTTCAAGCTTCTCAGTCATAGCCTCTACCACTTCGACGCTTCCCAATTCTTTCTGACCAATATCACCCAACAGACGGGGGTCCTGCATCTTCTACCGTATAACATCTCGTAAGGTGGCATGCCAATACTAGCATGATAACTGTTGTTGTACGAGAACTCAGCTAACGGCAGATGGTCATCCCAACTTCCCCGAAGTCGATAACACATGCTCGGAGCATGTCCTCCAAAGTCTGAATGGTCCTTTCTGACTGACCATCAGTTGAGGATGATAAGCCGTGCTGATATGCAACCTCGTCCCCATGGCATCGTGGAATTTCTTCCAGAATTTGGATGTAAACCGGGTGTCGCGATCAGACACAATCGACACCGGTACACCATGACGAGTCACAATTTCTTTGATGAAAAGATCAGCCAACTTCTCTGACGAATAAGTCTCCCGCATCGGTAAGAAGTGAGCACTCTTCGTCAATCGATCCACAATCACCCAGATCGTATCATACCCTTTAGGGGTACGTGGCAGCTTTGTGATGAAATCCATGGTGATGTGTTCCCACTTCCACTCCGGGATGTCCAAAGGTTGAATCTTTCCATACGGCTTCTGGTGCTCCGCCTTCACTTGCAAACACGTGAGGCATTTACTCACATACTCCACCACATCGCGTTTCATACCCGGCCACCAATAATCTTTCTTCATATCTTGGTACATCTTGGTGGCACCGGGATGAATGGAGTATCGAGACTTATGGGCTTCATCCAGAATCTTCATTCGCAGATCCCCTAGACGAGGAATCCACATTCGCCCAAACCGAGTTCTAACACCCGTTGCGTTCTCACCCAACTTCGCGACCAGACCTCTCATGCGTTCAGAGTTAAGATGTTCGTCTTTCAAAGCTTCATCTTGGAACTCTTTGACCTGTTCATCACGTCGGAGGTCATGATTAACTGGTACGCCTTCACTCGAATTGGCTCGGGCCTCTCTTTTCGGCTAAGGGCATCCGCCACCACGTTGGCTTTGCCCGGATGGTAATGGATCTCACAATCATAGTCCTTTATTAGCTCCAACCACCGTCTCTGCCTCATATTCAGATCCTTTTGCTCGAAGAAGTACTTCAAGCTTTGTGGTCTGTGAAGATGGTGCACTTTGTCCCGTACAGATAGTGCCGCCAAATCTTCAACGCGAAAACCACAGCTGCTAGCTCCAGGTCGTGAGTAGGGTAATTAACCTCATGAACTTTCAGCTGTCGGGATGCATAGGCTATCACCTTTCCTCTCTGCATTAACACACATCCCAACCCCGAGTAGGAGGCATCAGAATAAACCACCAAATCTTCACTCCCCTCGGGTAACGCCAATACTGGAGCTTGGGTCAATCTCGTCTTCAGTTCTTCAAACGCTTTTCCTGAGCTTGACCCCATTCAAATTTTACATCCTTCCGGGTCAACTTGGTCAGTGGAGAGGCAATTTTGGAAAAGTCTTGGATGAACCTTCGGTAGTAACCCGCCAAACCCAAGAAACTACGGATCTCAGACGGCGTCTTCGGAGACTTCCATTGCATTACTGCTTCCACCTTCGCCGGATCAACTAGAATCCCATCCGGATTTACCACGTGACCCAAGAATTGAACTTCACGCAACCAGAATGCGCACTTGGAGAATTTAGCATACAACTTCTCCCTTCTCAACGTCTCCAGAACTTCACGAATGTGACCGGCATGCTCAGTCTCACTCCTTGAATAAATCAGGATATCATCAATGAATACAATCACTGATTTATCCAACATCGGCCGGCACACCCTATTCATCAGGTCCATAAAAGCAGCTGGCGCGTTGGTCAAACCAAATGACATAACTAGGAACTCATAATGACCGTAGCGCGTACGAAAAGCTGTTTTAGGGATATCCTGCTCCTTCACCTTCAGTTGATGGTAGCCTGATCGAAGATCTATACGTGAAAACAACTAGCACCCTGAAGTTGATCAAACAAGTCGTCGATCCGCGGCAAGGGGTATCTGTTCTTCACTGTCAGCTTATTCAACTCACGGTAGTCGATGCACATCCTCATGCTACCGTCCTTCTTCTTTACAAATAGGACCGGAGCACCCCAAGGTGAGATACTCGGTCGAATAAACCCCTTATCCAACAGCTCTTGTAACTGTTCCATCAACTCTTTCATCTCTGTCGGGGCCAATCGGTATGGTGCTTTGGCAACAGGTTGGGCGCCTGGTACTAAATCAATCTGGAACTCGATCTCTCTGTCAGGTGGCAATCCCGATAAGTCTTCCGGGAACACGTCTGGGAACTCGCACACAACCGGAACATCAGACAGTTGTGGTGCTGGCTTCTCTACATCTTTCACATAACATAAATAGGCGTTACATCCACGCCTCATACATTTCCCCGCCACTGCCATCGAGATCACTTTCGGAATTGTAGTAACCCGATCCCCATAAATTGTCACTGGACTACCGTCAGGCGCTGTCAAACTGATCATCTTCTTGCGACACACAATGTTGCCTCGAAATCTGCCAACCAATCCATCCCAAGCACCAAATCGAAACCACCTAACGTCATGCAAAGGGTTTAACTGGGAATTTGTGACCCTCCAGTTCTACATCGCAACCCTCAATTACCTCAGAAATCCTGGTAGTTTTACCTATAGCAGTCTCTACATCAAACGGTACATCTACACGTCTACTACTAACGGGCAAATTGGCACAGAAAGCGACAGAAATGAAACTCCTACTAGCACCGGAATCAAATAATACAGAGGCTAAAGTTTGGTTCACCAGAAACGTACCGGACACTACATCAGGGTCCGTCCTAGCCTCTTCCTGCGTCATCGTGAAGGCTCTGGCGCTTGCCTTCGACCCTTCACCCACTGTCTTCTTTCCGCCGGAACTCCCAGACCTCGGCTTCTTGCAATCTTTGTTCATATGACCACTTTCCCCGCAGTTAAAGCACTTCATCGCCCTACACTCCTTAGCCATATGACGGGCTTTCCACACTTAAAACATACGTTCAGCCCCCATCTGCATTCACCACCGTGCTCTCGCCCACACTTTTCACACTTTCTCGACCCTGCACTTGCCACGACCACACGGCGATCATCAACCCGTGCCTTTTTACTACTTGTCGAAGTATCACCCCGACCAATCCTCTTTCCATGCCACTTCCTCTCATCACTTCCCTTCTTACTGCCCTCAGATTTCACCAAGGCAGCTCGTTCATCATACAACTCCCAGCCAAATCTACCGCCGACCTGAAAGTACTTGGTCGGGCGGAAATCAAATGCCAACGAATTTCAGATGGCAGCCCCTGAATATACCGGTTGATCTTTCGAGACACCGGCGTCACTTGTTCTGGCACCAACAGCGCCAACTCATTAAACTTAGTCGTGTACTGCTGATGGGTCATCGTCCCCGCCTCCAGCTGCAGGAACTCCCTTTCTATTCTATCCATTCCCGACGAGGACTGAATTCCTCGATCACCAACCTTTTCAACTCAGCCCACTTCATCTTCCCTATGGCCCTGGTACCCTCGGCTTGGACCATATTTTTCCACCAGCATAAAGCCGACCCTGTGAAAGAGGGGTAGCAAACTTCACCTTCTTGTCCTCATGGCAATCACTAATATCGAGGACAGCTTCCATTTCCATCACCATTGGTGAGCATCAGTAGCAGTACCGGAGCCATCAAAAGTTGGAGGCTTGCACCTCATGAATTTCCCATAATCACAACCCGGGCTGTCTCCGTACCTGTTCTTCCTCCTCTTCCTCCTCATCATCAGACAATACTGTTTCTACCCTGCCTGTTGTTGCCTACCCGAGGACCGATTCCTCCCTCGTCTATCATCCTCACGTACTGCTTTCATCATTCTGTCATTACAGACGGTAAGATCGTCTGCATAACCTGGTGCACTTCCTCAACCACTGCCTCTTTTACCGAGGCTCTCAACTTGGCGCTTTCGTCCATCTCTTCCTGGTGAGGAACCTCGTTCTCCTCCCGAACGACTTTCTCTTTCCTAGATCTTCCTCGCGTGATACGCGGCTCATCACCACGTTCACCATCGGGAAGCATCAGATGATCTATCACCGACCATCTTCTATCACACTGAAAGATTAAAACACCAACACGGTCATTCAAGGAAATAGCTCAGTTTATGTAAGTACAGTAAGTCCCTAATTACAGTGGCCAGTTGTGATTAGCCACTTACTCTACTCTTCGTACCCCGAGCAATCACTATCTGACTACATTAGTATCTCAGTCTAACAGTACACATCATTCACATAACAAGCGCACATAATAACCAGTTAATCTTTAAGAAAATACCTGATGGCACGCGACTACTCAGATGGCATTCTCATTCTCCCTGTCCCATTCTCAGTTTAAGTTTAGGTTTATTATGAAAATTACCCATTTTACTTAAACCTTGCTCTGATACCACTTGTAAGGCCCCGCTCACCGGGCACCCTACGGTTGGTTCTTCATCGCACATATTTTAGATACACAATGTATATCATACTTTTAATACATGATCATAACATAGTAGCGGAATTAATAAGGAAAACATACATACATTCTCATTCATTCATAAAAGTCATTACATCATTGACACGATTACAAAATACAACTTTCTTTACACTTCCTAACTTTACTATGATTGCTGGGGAGACACATAGAAACCCGAGATTTTCTAACAATCTCGTTTTTCGAATCCTCAGCAATCATAGGGGCATACTATACTATGATTGCTGCTGATGCATATCCTCAGCAATCATAGGGTCGTACGGCGACCTCTACCGAAATAAGAAAATATATTTTTCTTCATAAAGAAGATATTAAATTCAAAAATATATAAAGGAGATTTCTTGAGCGATCTCGTTGATTCAGATCCTCAAGAAATCTCGTAATGGCAGGCAACGTGACTTGTTGCGTGCATTATGGGCCCGCAACACGTGACGTTGCAGCATTACAAAATGGAGAATGCCCTCCCAAAAGAGCTGAGTAGCCGTCTCGTGCCATCCTCAGCAACACTACCTGCGAACTGGAAAACACATAAAAGTCAGCGTTGCTGAGTGAGTTCTAGTTTTTATAATAAAACATACTTTCAATCTTATTAACCGTTCTTTCATACATGTGTTCACAATCATAGTACACGCAGATAATATTATTATTATCTATCATTCATTACTTACTTTCATTCGGTACACTTTCTCATTCTCGTTTACTTTCATACATACATACTTTACATACTTCACATACTTTCGTATGTCTTTACTTTCATTCATACTTTCACTCATACGTTCGAACCTTCATTCTGTTCATTCATTCATTTATTACTTTCGTTCGAACGTTCATACATTCGGTGACATGTACACTACCCCCTTTCATCATACGTACTATGGTGCTGGACCTGTGGTGGTTAGCCACGAACGTTGTGCACAAATGCTGATCCAGTCACCTGGGGTAGGTACAAGCACCACTTATCTTTCACTTTACTTCTGGATCAATGCCATATGCTATACCCCGAACGTTGTGCACAAATGCGGGTGCTGGACCTGTGATGATCAATCACGAACGTTGTGCACTAATGCTGATCCAGTCACCTAGGGCAAGCGGCAAGGATCCATACATACTTCTGGTCAATCACAAAGACTGACCCCGATGTGCATCCTTCGGGGTAGCTAACCGCACACGTTGAGCTAACACCTGCCAGGGGTGTGCACTCCTTCATTTTGCTTGCAAGGCTTTATTACATTCATTCATTCGTTAATGCATGCATTCATTCATCATCCTTCTTTTATATCTTTCACTTACGTTCTTAATACATTCGTTACATTCGTTCACGTAAAGTTATTAAAAGATAAGGCACATAAACCAAAGGAACATAATTACTTACATTTCATCAGTATTCATCATCTACCATGGCAACATCATACTAACATACATACATCATACATACAATACTACATTCACTCACATCAGCCCTGTTCGGGCGACTGAACTATCACCAGTCGCATGTCCTCCATGCGACTGGGCCATGCGATTGGGCTATCATGCGAATGGGTACTCAAACGTGCGACTGGACTTCCTTCGTACGACTAGACACTAACCGACTGGGTTATATGCGACTAACTCTTAACCGTGCGACTGAACTACTCTGCGATTGAACTCATGCGACCGAAACTCTCAGTCGCATAAACCTGTCGTGCGATTGAGACTTAATCGGGTGGTGAGTCTCAGTCGGGCGATTGGACATCAACTATCACTCATTCGGCCGAATGGGCCCTTCAGTCGCATAACCCTAACTGGGCAGCGATGGAGTTCATCACGAACAGCAGCCGCGAACCCCCGCACCAAACTCGTCAAAAACCCATTTTTAGCCCAAATTGACCCCTCCAAAGCTCAGGGATTCATACAAGGACATCATACAAGCATATACAAGTCCTACTTCTTACTATAAACGCATTTACTCGGGATTTACTCAAAATGGGGTCAAACTTACACTTTTACAAAACTAGGGTTTATATGTGATTCCAGCCCCAAAATCAATAAAAACGTGTAAATGAGGGGTCCTAGAACTCACATTGTCAGGTAGAAGTTGGTGAGCTTCGGATTAGCTTGCCTCTCGACAATTGGGCAGCACTTCCCTTTTTCCTTATCTTCCGGTCTCTTCCGCTCTCTGTCGCCTCTGCTCTCTCTCTCCCGACTGAAAATGGGGAGGGGAATGGAGCTGCTCCCTTTTATACCCACATCCTAGTCGCATCTGGTCCAGGGGCGACTGAACCTTCAGTCGCATCAACACTGTGCGATTGGACCTCAGTCGCACATGTTCCATGCGACTCATACTCCATTCGGGCGATTGAACTCCAACGTGCGGTTGAGCTCCAATCGGCCGAATAGCCATGCGGTTGAAATTCAGTCGCATAAATCACAGGCGACTGAAGCTCAGTCGCATCACATGCTAAGAAATCAAACTTTCGGGGTTACAAAAACCATGAAATCTTGCGGCTATATGCCTTTGGTTCACTGGTTTGTGTATGGGAGTGTGGGATGAAGGTCACGGGTCGACCCGTGCACCTCCTATTTTTTATTTTGCCTTTTGTAGCTTTTAAAACAAATAAAAATTCCTAAAAATCATAAATATAACTTTTATAAATTTATTTTATTTTAAAAGTATCTAAGTAATTTTTTGAAAATTTTAGTTATTAAAAACACCTTCATAATATTTATAAGAATTATTTGTAAATGTTGTAAATAGCCTTTTTATAAAAATGAACTCTAAATAATAGTTTAATTATAATTGTTATTGAACACTGTTTATCTTTAATTACGGATAAATTATGATTTATACTTATTTATAAAATATTTCCAAACCTGTAAGGATGTGTTTTAACCAGAAATGATTTTCGGTTTATCAAATACCTTGATTTATACGTATTTACAGCCAACTTACGGAGGCCATAACTTCTTCATAACAGATTC